>CM031241.1:287492236-287685188 GCA_018340775.1 Taxus wallichiana var. yunnanensis
TGTGCGCTTCGTTCGATTACGTATTGCACTTTTATGTACATGGAATGCACTTAAAACATATTGAAGGTATGCTAGATCTTGGTGGATGTCGGCCCGCATTAATTTATCCAGCGATTTCACCTCGATTGGTTTTGTAGAATACCGAAAAGATGGTGAAAGGGTGTGGTGTTATTTTTGTTTATTATCACAAATTTTATATAGGTCTTACCGTAAATGTGTTATATAGGAAATCTGATATGGTCCCATGTTGTCGAGTAAACATTGTATTTGAAGTCCAGTTGATATGCATGCAGATGCTTCAGTTTCAGGGATACCTTAAGGAAATGCCACATTTTATCATAAAGTGAAATTTCGATTCATAGTTATGTGTGGTGGTAAAAGGACATATATATATATATATACATATATATATATGGTAAATGAATTTAAAGGATTAATATATCTAGTAGTCACATTTTTAGTGTTGATATAAACGATTAATTAATTAGTTTGTTGTATTCTCACCTACAACAGAGCATGTAATAAACAGATTTAATCAAAACACTCAACCCTTTCAGTATAAGATTCATGCTTAACATGCTCCCCATTGTGTGATCCTTCTTACCATAGAATAATTTGAAACATAGAATAAAAATTAAAAATTTTCTCTTAATGACAACCTTCCTAGTTTAGGTAAATAAAACCCTTAGTTTGATTTCACGAGTCATATAGTCGATATGTTTAGTGACATTTTTGTGAAGCCATCTTTAGGAATGACGTGCAGCGGGTCCCAACTTTATCCAGAGGATTTGGTTTCCTTCTAGGCTTGTTAATTGCGTGAAGAGAATATGCTTCTTCTTCGTGCTTGACATCGTGCCGAGTGGTGAAAGACCATTCTTGGAAGTCACCTTAGAAGCTTCTCCTTTGTTTAAAGCGACTAAGCTACGCAGGTTACCCTTTCCGTTTATGGGTAAGCAGATCTATTAATCCTTAGCATCTTGAAGGTCGAATAATAAGTCTTACAAAGTTAGACCCAGAATTTTTACTTGTCAAATTAAATGAATTAACTTGTGTGACCCCTGTATTTACACAAATAGAGAGTGAAATAAGTTGTTCCCTATGACCTCTAAAATATTGTTAATAAACTCTTGTAGGTCCTCTCATCTAGATGTGCTACCTTGGTTACTAACAGCATAGCACCTTTGGTCTTTTAGGAAAGTTGTTTAGCATAAATATCTCCTCTCACCTTAAACTCTTATATAATTGGCAGGGCGTAGTATCATGGAGTGCAATTAGAATTTTTGAAATAAACCTAAATTTATTAGGAGGTTAACTTGGGGGTTTTCAGTGTGTATTTATATTTCTTTACACATCATATACATTTGCTCAAGATGTTAGACAATTTTACAGTAGCACTCTTCATAACCCCCTTATGCTAAAAAAAGTGTCACAAAAAAGAAACCTAAGAAAAATATAAATAAAATGAGAGAAGCGAGAGTATATGGGATAATGGTTTGGAACAAATTTTTAATCAAAGCAATTTATGGTTGATTTAAGGATTGAAATTTTGTTAAGAGTGAGTTACAAAAATTTGTATTATTGGTGGGACTCAGGCATTTGAGACAATGCTTAGAGTCCACAAACAAGCAATTATGTCACTGCATAAATGCGTAAATTGAATCAAAACCAAGTTTAGGAACTAAAACAACCATAATATCACGAAAAAATGTGCTTCTAATGAAAAGGAAGTTTATAGGAAAGGAAACTTGAACCTTCATCTCACCTTTTTAATCATATTATTTCTCCCTCAACAACTTATGGTTGGTCCCCTTGCATAATGAGGTAAAATTAAAATTCAACTAAACATATTCGAGAAACAAACCATTATCATAAGGTAGAGAGAATTAGGAACTTTATATGCAATTTAGAAATACGAGAAAATAATTATATAAGTTATGGAGATTATGTCATAAGTGATAAAGAGAAACTTAAAATGGTAGAACTATAAGTTGAATGTGGAATGAACTTATGAATCCATTGGCGGAAAAGGGAGAAATTTATTTTCTCACATAATAATGTTATTGGAATATTAATCGTAAAGAAGATGTAATCATGGTAATGATGTGTTGTGTAAGGATTTTCAATACTTGAGTCCATTTTTCTTGTCATTGGGATTATTATCGGCATTCTTTCATTGGGAGAAGTGTGGCATCGACATGTATATGTTGTTTTCTTGTATCTATGTGATTTGATTAATTATGTAAGTTTCATATGTATTTTTGAGTTTTTCTTTTCTTGGAGCCCTTGTGTCATTTTATAGTTGAGCAAATATAAGTCAAAAAAAAAAATTATTCGTGGGTATTTTTACTGTGTTTTGTGTGTGTAAAATGTGGGGCGTATACACTTAACAATAATACTACTAATTCACATTGTTATTTCATTTTTCAACTTCTCCATAGTTCAAACTCTACATACCATCCTCACATTTGATTCCAAACACATGGGCCTACTAGTTGCATAGGTCATAATGTTAAGAGTGTGATGCCGCTAAAAATCCACTCAAGACCCAAAGGCAACAAACTAGCTTTAGTTAGAAAAAATATGGAATACGTTTCTTTATTTTTATTTTTAAAAGTGTGACCCATGACCAGAGCTTCAAAACTACATGGCCTGACAATATTATTTTAAGACAATTATATTTAACAATTAAAATCTTCACATTAATAAATATAAAAACACATTACAAATTAATAAGTGTAATTATTCCAAGCATACTTAAATTTCTCTTAGGTGTTAATTTAATAACTAATTAAATTAACACTATAGTTAAATGCTTCTTAATTAAATTTAGAGGCTTAGGGGCCGAGAACAAATTAAATACCCAAGGTATTTAATTCCACAAGGCAAGATGAATCAAAAGGTTACGCACTACCTTTACTTAGGTTTAAGAACAATATTCTCTTACCCCCATAAGGTGACCCCTTAAAGGTCAACTCATGTTTTAAAAATAAACATTTAAGTTAAAAGGGTAATTTCCTTCTTATCCACTCTACCAGAATCATCTTTGGAACTTCCAAATGATTTTTCCCATATTTCATGCACTTAATTTTTTTTAAAAACATTTCCATTAGATAGAAAATTTTCTCCTTTCCAATGATATAAATAATTCCTCCTAACTCCTCATATTTCTTAAGTTATAATCCGGTGGGCTTAGGGAAGAAGTTTTTTCCCAAAAGAGGCGGGCTAACTGGGCCTAGGAAGTTTTCAGAGCGCGAGACCCGAGGAGGATTTAGCACTTTGCAAGTTTTTCCCAAAAGCATAATTAACCATTTTCGGGTATGTGCACCCGTGAACTGCTGCTTGAGCCTTCTTTCCAATTTAGGAGAAATTAAACCTAAGGTCATAAAGGACACATGTCTAAAGAATTTCAAGTCCAAGCGAGAAGGCGACCTTGTGAAAGCACTTAGGATTTTTTGGATTTTTGTTGAAAAAACAAAAAAGTTTTAAAAGAGAGCTACACCTCCACCACCGACACAGAAGAAGCCATGTGTCATGCTCAGAGCTACGCACGGGGAAGTGGGCCGTCAGAGGAACTTCATAAACTTACACTTTTTGGTTGAAAAGACCAAAGGTTAAAACAACTCACACCTCCGTCAACACATAGCAAAGACACATGTTAGACCATCATTAGCTACGGGGTGGCAGACCATCGGGGAGACTTAGAAAATTTTGACTTTTGAAAAGAAAAAGCATAAATTTTTAAAATCCTCCACACCTTCACCGACGCCTCATGAAGACATGTGTCAAGAAAACATTAGCGCGCGGGGTGTTTAGGCGGTGGGGAAACTTAAGTATTTTTTTCCAATTTTTTCTTTTGAAAACATTAAGGTTTAAGAACAATGCGCTGCCTCCTTTGACACCTATGTGAAGCCACGTGTTAGAAAAACATTGCGTTTGTGAGGTGGCGAGCCGATGGGAAACTAAAGAATTTTTTAATTTTTTTATGGTTAGGTTTTTTTTAAAATAAAAACCAAAGTAGAAAATTCAGAAGGACATAACTTTCTTTGAAGCTCAGATTTCGAGGAAAACTAGAACTTTTTGAAAGGTCTCGACCTCCTCTTTACATAGGAAACATACTTTTTTTGACAAAATTAGGTGGGTAAATTTTGAGAAAACATATTTTCTAACATTTTAAAGTGAAATGGATTTTTTAACTTAATAGAATTAATTCAATCCACCATTCTTTCTTCTTTAGGACACCAAATAGGCATGGAGAAACTCACTTAGCAGGAAGATTTAGAATTGTTTACAAGGATTAAATGACTTTGGTTAAGGTTGTAATTCAATTTTTAATTCTTCTTTTCTATAAAAAGGAGTGGTTTTGTCTGATGCTCGATTAATTTAGATCATTTAAAATGTCTTTGAGCAATACAACGGTTTCAAGATGTGTTTTTTTATTCCTTAATTCATCTTAATGTTTTAACTTGTTTCCCAATGTTGCAAGTTAATTTGAGTATTTCTCGATAATTATTTCAGTTTTTCTAGTAAGTCAAAATTAAAAAAACTACATGCTTAGCTTGGATTGATCTACGTCACTTTTCATACTTTAAATATATGACTTCAATCCATTTCAATTTGAACTATATTTAAATCTTTCCTTGATAAATCTGATTAAAGTGCCTCCTCAAAACAAGAATGTCGTTCTATATTTTCCAAAATTTTTAAAAGTTTGAATAATACGAGAGGATGCAATATTTCTTCATATATATATTTCCAATTCTAAAACACATATTTCACAATATACTTCAAACACAAATTTCAAATAAATACAACACCATTTATAGAAAATAATACAACTTCTTTTAAATGAAAAAATAAATCTTTTATAACTTCCTTTACATTCATCATAATACAAATTCTGAGAATACATATCTTTCTCTTTTCTTTTCAAATTCACAATAACTTTAAAGTTCATGAATAAAAACAACATTTCACACACAAATTATTATTACAATGTCATCCAGATTAAAGTAGGAAACTTTTACAATAAGGAGGAATTATATTGAACTTCGAACTTGGAATTCAACATTTTACTCCAAAACGAAACTGGTAGAAAGATCCACCTTGCATTTCCCATTTGATTTACAATTTTAAAAGGGGAGATACCAATGCTCTCCACCCAAGTAAAAAAATTCAATGAAGAGGAGAAGTTTTACTCCTCATTAGCCCCCGAGCCCCAACCACATTACAATGAAATATGGATTCAACTCATGGCAACAAGACAAGATTTCACAACACAAAAAAATTTCACAAACATATCATGAGGAAAAATACTATGAATACAACTACATGAAGAACAACTTGAGTAAAATACATGTAGGCTTCATCATGCACAATAGCCAAAGGAGCATCATCTATGGGGTAAGATTCTTATACCCCTCATCAATGGAGAAATGGGTGTCCACCTTATAACTGGAGTCATATATATATATATATATATATATATATATCATCTCAAACCCCTACATGCTCTTATGCCTCGCCCAGTTTAATAACTCTTATATGTTATTCCCAAAATCTCTTATGCCTCCCCACAAAATATCCCCAAAGTCTTATCCTACAACACACCTAGTAAATCTACCATCACCCCACAAACATACTAAAACATTCAAAAAAATTCACATATGCATAAATACAAGAAGAAAGATTTTTCACAAGATTCAAGTCCCTACCTCTCCATGATAGATATTTATCCTAAAGTTCAACAACAAGATTTTCTAATCGAGTCTTAAAAGCTCAGAAAATCCCAAGAATTCAAAAATATCTAACTCTCTCTAATTGTAAGAGAAAAAAAAATGAAGTAATGTCGACACTAAAATTTTCCTCCGTGCATTCTATTTCATTAATGTATGTATTAGGAATAGGATGTTGTTATGTATCATTAGTAGTAGGGTGTGATAGAAGATAATGACGCTATTTTGCCTTACAATGCCACCAATAATGTATATAGTGAGGGTCTCCATTTTTTATTTTATGATCAAAGTACAATAGAAATGTTGTGGTATCATAAGTAGGGGTTAAGTAAATATTTGTCTTAAGCGGTTGATAATATTAAAATGTCAAAGTTAGGGTAAGTAGAAGTAGGGTCTACATGATTAGGAATTATAAATATTATATTGGTAATAAGGACAAGGAGTGATGTCATAAATATTTTGTGTATTTTATTTGTAAAAAGTTTAAAAAGGTGGAACCCATGTGAAATGAAAAGGTTTATCTTATCTTATAAGATAAGCTTACATGTAAAGATAAGAGTTAAGGTATGGAATATGATTCATTAGAGTAGATTTCTTATCCTATCTTAGAGATAAGGTGGATAAGCCTGAAATTTCTATAAATAATAGAAGCCACCCCCTCATTTAGCATAGTAGGAAGTAGTGAGAAATATTGTATGAGAAAGTGTGTGAAGGAAGCCATCATTTAGAAGGTGTGTTAAAGAAGCCATTAAGAGGTGTAATTTGTGAAGTTTCTCCCATAGTTATTTTGGAAGGCAAGTGGAGTTGGTAACACTGGAGTAATTCATGGGTGAGATTGTAACAATTTCATGTTGATAATATAATTTAAACTTATATTTCAGATTTTCATCATTCCTTTTATGTCATAGTCTATGGTATTCTTGTGTTATGTTTTTTTGTGCTTTCTAGACATTACTTCCACCAAACTAAAAGTTATGCATTAGTAAATAATCATATCACGAGGAGTTCCGGATGGAGAATTATCATAGTGCGGGATTGGTGATGACATTTTGGTTCCTATTGTTGGGACCATTCCTCATTGGTTGATTTTTTGGAGAGATATTCCCACTTAGTGAGAAATCATTTGGAGGGTAACCTTGTTTTTATTGTGCATAGTAGTTACCATGGTAAAGTCACTTCTTACCATAATAGTATTTACCATATTAAAGTTACTTTTACCATGAATACATTTATTTCACAGTAACTTTACTTTTTATCATGAATAGTGTTTACCACAAGAAAAGTAGTTTTTACGCACATAAGTCAAGTTTTACCATAGTTTTACCATGGTCATTTCTATTTTATTTTGTAGAAAGGTGTAAAGTCACTTTCTATTATAGTGATTCCAATTATTTGTGCACATAAGTCTTGTTGATTGTACTTGTGGGTTGGTATTTCACTATGGTTACTTTTGAAAATGGGAAAGATTCCTATTTTTCAGCCCAATCTAATGAAGATGCTTCCTCTTTCATTCAAGAATTTAAATGATCTTGTATTTGTAATGGACTCATAAGAAGGGAACAAATGGACTCCCTGAATTTTTTCCTACCTTTTTGGATGGTTCAACCCTTAGGTGATTTGAAACACTAGGTGATAATGTGAAAACTCATGGGATTTATTAAGCGAAAGTTTTCTTGAAGAATTTGGTGAACAAAAAAATATGCAAATCTCATGATGATAGGTCTCAAAGTTATCCTAAGGAGAGAAGGAGGAGATAAGGGATTATCATGCTCGTGTTTCAGAGCTAAGGAGGAAGCTTGATGGAAAGATCAGAAGGAAATATTAAGCAGATGGGTTGATGAATGATGTGGATAATCTCCTCTTTAAGCACTTCATTCTTGGGATGAAGCTAGAGATAAGAAAACAAGTGAAGTATGACTACTTAGTGACCCTCGAATAAGAAAAGGAGGTTACAAGAAGGCAAGATTCATCCCAAGCATGGAAAGAAGAGTGAAATTTTGCTAAGGTAGAGCCTACACCAACATTTGGTATAAAATCCATACCAATCTCGTGTGAGCAGGTTAAATATTTCTCCTAGTACATCTGAGGAAAAAAGTATGAAGATTTTTAGGGAGAAGATGGGTAGTTAACTAAATATTATTCAAGGAAAAGAATTTAGTTTCTAAAAAGGGAGGATATAAAGGTCTAAAAATAAATATATACAAGAAGAAAATGTTATCAACGAATCATGAAGCACCCTTCTATTTGAACATACTTAGGCTCACGGTGTGATTGGATAACATGGGTACTATCTAAAGAAAAAAAGTTATGGGACTGCTACTTGAGATAGAACTCTCAGAGAAAAAGTAGGTCTTTGCTCTAAAATACCTGCCACAATCTACTCAATGGGAAACTAACTATTTTAATTTAAATTTCCAAGGGACCAGTGGAGAGAGAATGCATATGAAATGAAAGCTACACTAAAGTGGTGATACACTAGAAAAGGAGGGTGTGAGAGTAGTCTCAAATGCGTGAAATACAGAAGCAAAGTGCACACTAGAAGAGGTGATGACAGTTCTCCATAATCTAGCAAAACACATTCACAACAATATTTCAAACATACACAATGATAATGGATCCTGCATGAACATAATAATGACACAATATTATTGAATAAGAGGTTGAAGGGCAAGAAGAATCAAGAATTCATAGTAAGGGGAAGATACATCCCAAAATTATATTTTATTGATTCTGATATGGCAATTCAACCATTACAAGGTAAGGGTTTGGATCACCATGCAAGGAGTCCACAACAAGGGCCTGCAACACATTGGATTCACAAAGCAATTTTGGTAGAGCTTTTGCTACAAAAACTACCTCCCTTTACAATGAGCCCAACACTCAATTTATAGAAAACTTGAGAAGGGAAAGAAAAGGAAAATGGAAATAAAATCTATCTTTCAACCACTTGTAAGAGGCATTAAATGGAGTAAAATGATTATATATTACATGCAAAAGGCTTACATATCTGTCTCAGTGAAGTGGACACAAAGAAAGAATGATGTTTATGCCTCTTAATTGCACTCCCTGTGACCACCGAAAAAAAACACTATTATGAACCCAAAGATGTTTTCTTAAAATCTAGATCAATCTCTCATCAAATCTAGAATTTATTGATTTACGTGATGTTGAACATGGAGCCAGTGATTCCAACGGTACCCAATTTTGTGTGATTTCATTGAGAAATGCAAAAATTATGGCCTTAGTGTTTCCATAAGTACATTTTGGGTGTGATTGGCGTTTCCTGTCTATTTGACAGAATGAGCATTAACTGCGGAAAGTCCAATGATTTTTGTGAAAATCGGAGCTCTGGATGTACTTTCCTTGTGAAAATTTATGGCCGTTCGCCAAGTTCATGGGTCAAATGTTGATTTTAAATTCTTGCCTTCAGGGAGAGAATGCATTTGACTTTACACTAAATCCCTCGGTGATACACCGAGAAACTTTTGTCTGAGAGCTATCCCGGTGAATTCTCTCGAAGCGCATCGGTGATTCGCACTTCCTTTTCCTTTGACAAGCCTTTTCACCTTTTAACCGCATTCCACAATATTCCAATGCATACATGTAATTTGATAATGGATTCCTGAGAAAAAAATAGAATCACAAAATGAACCGTCTTTAGAAAATTAAAGGTGAAGTTCATGGAATGCAAGAAAACATTGTCTGTCCCAAAAGATGTGAAACAAAACTTGACGATTTTCCTTGCTATTCTCGCATTTGATTTTCACGTCTGGATCACCATCGGCGTCCCTACAAGGGCCGTACAGCACATTGGCACAGGACAAAAATGCCGACTTTGATTTTCTTTGTTTTTCGGCCCCAAGCTTGAGGTAATGACGAACCTCAATTTATGACCCAAATGAGTATGAAAAGAAATTGGAAAATGGAAATACTTTAAAACAATCCTTTAACCTTATTTTTGCATTTTTTCCATTTTTAACTGATTGGGATTTCTTGGATGGGAGAATTAGAGAGAAGCGAGGGGGCCCAAAACATGATTTCGGGCCTTGAATCTTAATATACTTGCCAACCAATAATTTGAAACATGTTATGAAATTACCAGGGTGAATTTTTAAAAATTTTGTATCTTAATTTGTCATCAAAAAATTTCATTATAAGTATCATTGGCTCGAGATAGAGCTTCTACATCCGGTATTTTGAGAGATAATGAGAAAGCAAAGTATTTATGGAATTCTTTTGATGTAGTAGATTGGAGCATAAATAATGAAGTAGATGTGTTCATAACAAACAGGAAAGAAAGAAAAAGATAACTAAGATGGAAATGATCCTAAGAAGATGAAAGGAGAAACTAGTAAGAAATATAAGATAGAAGAAAGTTGTGTGTGCAGAAGTTTCTCGATTTCAAAATAGCAAGGACCATACTACTTCTTATAAGATCTATCACAAAAGGCACATCGCAAATATTACATATGGTCAAATTTTGGCTATGTATCCTCGTGAGAAGAGGCGGAGTTGTGAAGTGGACTCAATGATCGATAAAGGAAGGAGGTTGAGGTCCTGTTTTAGAAGTAGAGGTGAATCCCTACACTCCATAAGATGAGGTATTATGTAATGGTATTTCAATTCATGATGTTTAGTAGATGGAGGTTTGTACTTAATGTAATGACCAGTGTCGAAAGTAATGAATATGTTGGGTTTAAAATTTGATCACCCTCAAAACTTAAGTTAAGGTCATGTAAATAAAGAAAAACTAAACTAGAAGGTGTTGTTTGGGCTGATGTGGCAATATTTGTTATGGGTGTTGTGTGTGGTAGACTTTCAGTGATGAAAAATGGTGCTATTAGTGCGTACCAAATGTTGTTGGGAAGGCCATGGCTGATGGGAGTTCATGTAAGAAACTAATAGAATGAAGGCTTCATGGCTTCATGACACTTGGACAAGAGAGGGTGAAGATAAACATGATTTAGCATCATAAGGTAGAACTTGTGGATTCAAGTGATGAAAATGATGATTCGACATCCCGATTAGCTCTAGTACCAATGAAGTGACACGAAGATGAAGAAAGTGAGGTTGATGTTTCATTTTTTCAACTTCATGGATATCCTTCTAGTCACATGGGAGAGTTAGAGACTCATGAACCCATAAAATTATCGAAGAAGAAATTGATGATCATCTCCAACAAATAAATATTGGTGATGTTATGATGGAAGTGAGAAGTGAATCCTACCTCTATCTCTTTGAAGGTACATACACCTATTCACTTTTGATTACAAGGAACTCCATCAAGTAAGTTGGGTAGAAATTCTATTGAGCTAGTAGATGGTGCTAAGCCCATAAAGTAAATGCATATAGAATGAATCCTAATTTCTCCAAGACTATAAAAGAAGAAATAGGTAAGTTGCTTGATACAGGATTCATATTTGTTGTGGAGAATACAAATGGGTTTCTCCCATTGTGATCTCAATAAAAATAATGGGAAGCTACACATTTGTGTTGATTACAGAAAGCTCAACAAGGAAAAAAAGAAAGATCATTACCCTCTTCCATTCTCAGATCAGATCTTGGACGAAGTAGCTGGTCAGGAGTGCTATAGTTTTTTGATGGATATAACGGATACAACCAAGTTTGTATAGCAGAGAAATATCAACTGAAGACCACATTCACCACTCCTTGGGGAATATTTTCTTATAGAGTTATGCCTTTTGGGTTGTGTAATGCTCCAAAAACATTCCAATGCTTTATGAATAGGGTGTTTGAACCCTATATTGGAAGCTTCATTAGAGTATTTGTAGATGATTTTTGCATCTATGGGAGCAAGATGGACCACCTGCACTAGATGGAGACAACATTTCAAAGGTTAGATTAAACACAAGCCTCGATAAACCCTATAAAGTGTGTCTTTGGATGTTCTAAAGGAATTTTGTTAGGGCATGTTGTATCTAGAGATGGTATTGGTACTAATCCTGATAAAGTTTCAAAAATCAAAGAGTTACCATTTCCTATGAATAGAAGTAAGTTGAGATCATTTTTAGGCCATGTGGGTTACTATAGAAGGTTCATCAAGAATTTCTCAAATATTGCACAACCACTAACCCAAGTTCTTGAAGAAGGATGTTACTTATGAACTAGGAAAGAAGGTGCATGAAGCTTTTGAACAATTGAAGGAAGCTTTGGTGTCTTCACCTATTTTAAAGAATCTAGACTGAGCAAAGCCATTCATTGTGTATACATGATGCTTTAGATGTAGCACTAGGAAGTACTCTGAGCCAAAATGATGAAAATGGGAATGATCATCCAGTTTACTTTGGGAGCAGACAAATGAGTAGTGTTAAGGTAAATTATACTGTAATAGAAAAAGAGGCTCTAGCTATCATTTTTGCTGTAAAAAAGTTTAGAAATTACTTGCTAGGGAGGTAAAATTTCACATTTTTAACAGATCATCGAGGCTCTAAAATATATTGTAAATAATCCTAACCCATCACGGAGGATAGCAAGATGGATAATTTTGATACAAGAATTTGAATTTGATATTATAGATAGAGAAAGAAGCATGTTAATGTAGATGAAATCTCTCGAGCCTATGATGGTTTAGGTTCATCTTGTGATGATGATGATTTCCCGAGATGCAACATTGTTATCCTTGACACAATCCCTAGTGAATACATAGATATTTGGAATTATCTGAATGAATTCAAGTTTCCTGATGGTGCCAATGCAAAGACTAAGAGGAAGATTACTCAAGCCAGTCATCTATATTCTATTATGAATGGAGTATTATTTCGAATAGGACCTGATGCAAAGTACAAGAGGGAAGTTAGACGTGATCAAGGGAAGGAGCTAATAGAAGAATTCCACAATGGTACATGTGGAGGACACTTCTCTAGACAACTTACAATAAGAAGGATCTTGGATGTAGGTTATCACTGACCCACTCATTTTAGAGATTGTTATAATTATTGTAAGACATGTGATATTCATCAAACATATGAGAACCGTAAGACTTCATCAGCTCCATTATGGCCTATTCTTCCATGGTCCCTGAAAAGTGGGGAATGATATTGTGTCCATGCCAAAATAAGTATATTGTAGTTGCCACAAATTATTTAACCAAGTGGGTTGAAGCTAGGCCATTGAAAATAACTTCCATGGATGAAGTGGAAAGGTTCATATATGAACGCATTGTCACTAGATTTTGTTGTCCATTAGAAATTGTAACAGATCAAGGAAGCCACTTCATTAATGAGGTGGTAGAAGCCCTAGTCAACAAGTTTTCTATTAAGCATAGGAAGGCAACAAATTACAAGCCAAGCACAAATGGACAGGTGGAACAAAAAAATTATGTGTTGTGTCAAATTATAGCAAAAGATGCAGCCTTACAAGTACATAAGTGGGATAAAAGGATTCATGCAGCATTGTGGGCATATAGGGCAACATCAAAGTCAGCAATAGGATACTCCCCATTTCAATTGGCTTATGGAATTGATCCAATTCTTCCTATTGAGTTTGATATTCCCAAGCTTGGAGAGTTATGAAAAATGAAATGATGGATGAAAGTGATTGATAAAGGAAAGGTTGGTACATCTTCATTTGCTAGAGGAAATGAGAGAAATAGTGAAGGATACAAGCTATAAGAAGAAAATGAAGTAGAAGGAATACTTTGATCAAAAGATCCATTGGTCTCCATTTCATGTGAATGACTTGGTTCTAGTATATGATTCTAGATACAAAAAAAGAAGGCAGAGAAAATTTCTTCCCAAATGGATGGGGCCCTACAAAATAGTAGTTGTGCATGAAAATGGTACATATCAACTGGAGGAATTAGATGGCACTCCCATTATGAAATGGGTCAACCATGACAAGTTAAAGATTTTCCAAGCACTAGAATAGTCTACTCGAGGACGGAGTAGAAGCTAGGAAGGGGGAAGATGTCGACACTAAAATTTTCCTCTATAATTTCTATTTCATTAATGTATGTATTAGGAATAGGATGTTGTTAAGTATAATTAGTAGTGGGCATCCGATAAAGATATAAACCTACCAGGTATGATGCCACAAATAATGTATAATAGGGTAATAGTCAAAGTATAATAGGAATGTTGTGGTAAAAAGTAAATATTTGGCGTAAGTGGTTTGGTAATGTTAAAATGTCAAAGTTAGGGTAAGTAGAGAAGTATGGTTTACATGATTAGGAATTAGAAATATTATATTAGTAATAAGGACAAGGAGTGGTGTCATAAATATTTTTGTATTTTATTTGTAAATAGTCTAAAAGGTGGAACTCATGTGAAATGATAAGGTTTATCTTATCTTAAAAGATAAGCTTACATGTAAAGATAAGATTTAAGGTATGGAATATGATTTTCAGAGTAGATTTCTTATCCTATCTTAGAGATAAAGTGAATAATCCTTAAAGTTCTATAAATAGAGAGGCCACCCCCCTCATTTAGCATAAAAGGAAGTAGTGAAAAATATTGTATAAGAAAGTGTGTGAAGGAAGCCATCATTTAGAAGGTGTGTTAAAGAAGCCATTAAGAGGTGTAATTGTGAAGTTTCTCCCATAGTTATTGTTGGAAGGCAAGTGGAGTTGGTAACACTTGGAGTAATTCATGGGTGAGATTGTAACAATTTCATGTTAATAATACATTTTATAGTTGTATTTCAGATTTTTCGTTGTTTTTTATCTCATAGTCTCTTGTGTATTGTTGTGTTTCGAGATTACTTCCACCAAAATAAAAGTTTTGCATTAGTAAATAATCATAGCATGAGGAGTTCCGGTGGAAAATTATCATAGTGCCGGATTGGTGATAACTTAAGTAACCCCTAAACAAGCCAAAGAATTTAAATAAATAGAAGAGAGAGAGAGGAAAATGAGTTGGATCCATGTAGGATGTCACATCTCTCATCCTCAACTTCATCTCTACAAGTCAACATCAATCTCCAAAGCATAATGAATAAGTGGGTGAATAAAATGAAATTTTACTTACACACTCAATCCAAGCCCACACACCTTAAGGAGTAAAAATTAAATACATGTAAGAAAGTACAATTGAAACTTACAACTTGTCTTCCAAAAATACATAATGACGTCGTAACTTTGACTTTCCAACCCATAGGTAAGGTTGGTGTAACAATTTAAGAGGTGTGGGACAAGTTTAACTTGTCCCATAAGCCTAAAAAATCATCCCTAAGGACAAATTCACCGAATTTCAAAAGGAAGTATTGAGTGTTTCACATTGAAGTTAAAAATATCTTACAACACATAATCCAAGAGCCATCAACTCTAATAAATGCATTTCTTTTGACCCATTATTAATTAATTTAACACCATTATTACTCACAAATCATGACACCAATTAAATAAATAATAAAGAGAAAATACATCAGTAAATAAACACATACTAAAATCAAATAAGGAAACAAAATAAAAAGAATACACATAACCCCATGCATACTTTTTGGTCACATTTGAAGGTGATCCCCCCACGGGGAACCCCTAACAACAATATCAACATACACACAAAACAAAACATGTTGCCATGGTGAACCTTTTGAATTTAACTAGAATTCCAATGTGGTTGGTCTCTAATCCCCTGATGTTTATTGTGACATGTTTACCTATAAAACACAAATACCTCCTTCAAACTTTGTGGCCGCATCAAAAAATAAAAAATAAATATAAAATATAGCTTCCAAAATCATCTATTTATGAATCACAACATCATTTAGGCAAGTAACAATATACAAGTTTACAATTTCATCAATAACCATATGATCATAAGATTAGTTCAATTTTATAATGTCTAATCAATATGAAAAAAAAATCACATGTTCGAAAAACATATAAATATATCCATGTCAATCAACATATCCACATCAATAAATAAGTCTCTAATAATCCTCATGCATCGTACATGAATCAAAGTCAACAACGAGTCCATGATCTCTAATGTCTAACACCATGCCAAATCAAAGCTACAATAATATCCATAGTATAATCAACATCATCATAATAATATCAAAGGTTTTGAAGGGAAGTGGGAACTACATCCCCCTCCTTAGACTCAACTTCATCCTCGAAGTCATTGGAGCAGTGTGGAAAATGAACTTGTAGCAAAGTAATATCCTCGCATGTAGCCACAATCTCATCATATTTGTCCCACCAAATTGCACTCGAACACAGTCAATATCTCTATCTCGAAGACCTAGGTTCATATGCTCTATAATGCAAAAATGGGCTTGACCATCACCTAGCCCTGATCTTACACCTATAATGAGGTCCAATCTAGCACATGAGAAGGATTTGTAATATAACTCGTAAGCACCGAAACATGAAACACATCATGGATGAGAGACAAGTTAGGTGGAAAATCTACAGGTAGGCCAAAGGGATGATACGCTCCAAGATCTCAAAAGGACCAACACATATAAGAGATAACTTAGAACCTTTTCCGTAAAAATAGGGATCTTTATGTGACTTCGACATGAAGGAAACGCTCATGTCCACATTAAAACTATGGTCGGTCCTATAGTGATATGCATACTTATTCTTCTTGTCCTATGCCTCATGCGGTCTTTATTTGATCATAACCACCTGCTACTCCATGTCTTTGCAATAAATATGGTCTAAGAGAAACCATGTCCTTTAACATGTCCTAGCCCAAGAGGTGTCTTGCACTCTCTGCCATATAATTCTTGGAAAGGAGCCATGCCTATCAAACTCTGAAAACTATTATTCTAGGAAAAATCCACCAAGTATAGGTACTCCTCCCATCTCGACTAGTGATCCATAACATACATCTGAAGCATGTCCTCTAAAATATGATTCACCCATTTAGTTTTTCCATCATCTTAGGGTGATATGTTGTCAACCCGAAATTGATTCTCATCCCGAGGGCATACTACATGGTAGTCCAAAAGTGGGAAGTGTATACAAGATCGCACTCATAAATGATATTCCGTAGAATCGCGTTCAATGTATGACAATCTCATCTAAGATAAACCCATGTTACTACACTAGCTATATAAGTGGTATTAACCAGAGAAAAATGACCCAATTTTTTCAATTTATCCATCGTGACCATGATGGCATTGTGGTGGTATCTCCACATCACTATCCCAATAATGAAGTCCATGGAAAGGGTGTCCCATTTCCACTCACAGTATAGCATGAGGAAAGAGATGACCAACCGGATGCTGATTCTTGGCCTTCATCTTCTGGGAACTCCAAATAGCATGACACAAAGTGAACCACGTCTCTAAGAAGTCCCCTCTAATGATACAACTATCTCAAAGTGGCATGCATATTCTTCACTCTGGGATGGATCTTGAATAGGGTATAGGATGTGCCTTAGTCAAGATGTCCTACCCGAAGCCTCCGTCTCTGTGAACATAAACTGCATCTTGTGCCCAGAGAAGGCCATCTTCCTCTAATGAAAAACCATCAATATTCCCTCAAGGGGTATCTAGAACTCGATCTCTATTCTAGGTGTAATGTAGAAACTGTCAAGAGGAAGCTGCTCTAGAATGTTACTCCCCAAATTTATTCCCACTAAAGTATTTATAACCACATGTCTTCATTTTATAAGAGCATTAAGAACCACATTCTCCTTCCCCTTCACATGATCTATCTCCATATAATACTCATAAAGAAACTCCATCCAATGTTGTTAATGAGCATTGAGATTGGGATGCGTGAAGTGGTGGCAAAGACTCAATTGATCAATCCTAAGTATGAATCTTTGGCCAAGAAGGAAGTTTCTCCATCAAACGAAGGTGTGTACAACTACCATAACCTCAAGATCATGAGTGGATAATTGAGGTCATAATATTTGAGTTTAGGAAACTCAAAAGAAACTACTCTACCCTCCTGCATCAACACACCTCCAAGTCATGCCAAAGAAGCATCCATGCACACAAAAATACTCACCCTGGAGCTCAAAAACTTCAAGAATAGGTGACATCGTGAGGCATCCCTTGATCTCTTGAAGGCCTACTCACATCTGTTAGACCATAAAAAAAACATTTCCTTTCCATTGTAGGGAAGTGATGGGGTGTGTAACCCAAGAGAAGTCCTAAACAAATATCCTATAATAACCTGTTAAACCAATGAAGCTACACACCTCTGTCATAATAGTAGGCTCAGTCGAGTCGATCCATAATAGCTCAAATCTTGGAAGGATTAACTGTGATACCTTCCCATAAATGATGTGGCCCAAATACTACACCTCTGTCTCGAAAGAATGCATAATTCTCCAAGTTCCCATAAAGATTTTTCTCATGAAGACAACAGGTGAAGAACCTGGTGAAGATTCCCCTCATACTCCTCATGTGTATGTGAGTATATCCAAATGTCATTAAGGAATATGAGCACGAAGCGATCCAAAATTTCCAGAACACCACATTCATCAATCTCATAAACAACGTGGGGGAATTCATCAAACCAAATGACACCATTATGAACTCGTAGTGACCATATCTCCTATTATAGGCGGTCTTATGAATATTCACCTCCAAAATCTTTAGCTGATGATATCCTCGACTTAAGATCTATCTTAGAGAAAACTATGGCTCCCTTTATATAATCAAACAAATAATCAATGCATGGAAGGGGGTAACGATTCTTGATTGTTACTTTGTTCATCTGGTGGTAATCAATACACAACCACAAGGATCCATCCTTTTTCTTTACAAAAATAACCGGTGCACCCCAAGGGGATACACTAGGACAGATTAGGCCTTTCTCCAATTTAGGCCCTCTAACTATAACTTGAGTTCACGAGCTCGGGGTGGTCATCCGATAAGGTTCTTCGAGATAGGAGATGCTCCTGAAGCAGATCAATGTGAAAATCTATCTCACTTAGGGGTGGAAACCTAGGTAGCTCTCCTGGAGAGGCATTAGAAAACTCTCTCAAGATGGGATGTTCATCAAGTGATGGTCCACTAGACTCATCCTTTAGTATGTCACTAACTGTAACAACATACATCTGTAAACCCCATGACATACATGTTGCATAACAAAGATGGTGTGAATGGAAATGGGTCTCCTGACCCTAGAAATCACGACTTAAATCCTAGATCATATGTACAAGATATAGTCTTATGGTAACAATCCATCCTAGCTCTATGTGCAGAAAACCATTCCATGCCCAAGATGACTCCATAAGAACCCAACGGAAAGACACGAAGATCCAAAGGAGTGGTGAAGGGTCCCAAATCATCTACACACTCCTTAACTAGGGAGTCTACAAAGATCTTGGATCCAGAAGCCATCTCAACGTCCCAACTAAGACCATTCCTAACTACCACCAGCCTGCATCACTCTACTAAATATGGTGTAATAAAAGAATCAGAAGAACCAAAATTAAACAAAATGGAGGTATGAATACCACCAATGCTACATGTTGTCTCAATCACGACACTTTTATGCTCATCCTGGTGTCTCTCAACAATTTGCATAGATTTGATGGTGTGCCCCATGTCACCAATAATAGGTTTAGAAATATACGTATTACCTTTTTACTAGGGTTCTGTGGGCAATCTCTCTAAAAATTTCCAGCAACACCACAACCAAAACTACGCCCAATCCTCTCCCATGAGTAATAACTCCAACCGATGCTCTAGAGGGAGGTGTTGTGGATCGATGATTTTGCTATGGACTCGAGGTCTTTTCCCGGTGATCTCATGCTGATTGAGCTCTTAGTGCACCCTGTGTCCTAATGGGACCCCTAGGAGGATGCCCCATACTCTGACCCCTCTATGCATCAAATCTCTATGGAGGTTTATAAGGTGGGTGAGTCAATTCACGCTACTACCGATGTGGCCTAAAAGATGACTATGTTCAACCTCGTCCCACCATGAGGACGAGGAGCTATCCCCTTGATCTATTGTCTTACATCTCCTTGATGCAGCTCTAAAATTTATCTCTAGCACTTTGTTGTGTCTTATCCCAGTCTCCTCTACTATATAGACCTTCTCAACAACAGCCTCACCAATGTTTGTGTATAGTGGATGCACGCACCTCCAATGTCTAAATTTAGGCCCTGATGAACCTATGAATCCATACCTTCTCATCACGCATACAAGCTACATACTAGAGTAGGTCTAGAAATTGAGTCTCATACTCGGCTGCGGTCAGGAGAGCTTCCTGATGGAGGTCGTGAAACTCATCTATCCTTTGTTGTATGAACCTCCGAGATAAATACTTGCTCCTAAACCACTCCTCAAAGATCTTCTAGGTAATTGTCTTTTAATCAATGTGGAGCTTCTACTCCTCGGTCCTCCACTAGACACCTTCTCCATCCCTCAGAAGATGGATCACAACATGAGCTTTCATGTTGGTATAACAAGGCGCGAGCTTGAAGCACCCGCTAAAGCTCACCAACTAGGCCTCTTCTGAAATACACTGTATCACCATAATAATGACATGGTCGTAGTTTTAGGATCTCCTTGATATGGTCTCAGTGTTGGTATCTAAATTGATTCTCCCTCGAAGCCAAGAAGTATCACAAATTTTCATGATACTCGAAACTAATAGATCATGATGTATGTCATTTTATATTTGAGGATGGGATCTAGTTGATTCTTTGTCACTTATATTGTGGAGAAATGGATAACACCTTCAAGAGGATTTGATCTATTCTCACTACTTTTGGTTTTTCCTTTCAACCAAGGTGAGAGGAACCATTTGTAACCTCTGTTGGTGGAGGAGATAAAGATATCCTTCTTTGCAAAAATTGTTAGAGAAAACCTTGAGAAAATATGATCAATTGCACCACAACTTAACTTTAACGAGTTATCACTTCTAAATAATGGTGATACTTTCTAAATAAGGCTAAGGTTAGTTAAGACATTAAAACCTTGATTTCGCATATTTTGGCTATAGAATTTTTGCATTTGTGGATATACATGGAAAAAGGATTACTTCAAGTAGATTCATTCTTTTGAATAATTTTGGTGGGAGATTAAGAAGGATAAAATTGACCTTGCCCAATCTTTGAGAGCCTTAAGAAAAATTGGAAAAATCAACAAGAGAAAGCTTAAAAATAGTAAAAATATTTCTTCAACCAGAGAAAGTGTGCATCAATTGAGGCCCACATCTGCACATTTTCACACAATCTCAAAGAATTTAACATGAATGCTTGAGTTTAAAGACTCAATTAGACATTATCCATCTCTACGGTTCATCACGCCTAAGGTACACCCAAAGACTTACAAACAATCTCTATCAACAAATGAGAGTAAAATGATTTTAAATTGTTTATCTCATTATCAAAGGAAAGATATTCTAATAAATGAAATTGAAAATGCCACCAAACTATCAAAGAGATGAGGTATTGTGTGATTCATAAAGATTTTAATGTAAGATTATAATAGGAACAAGAAAATCTATTTGTAGACATTCGAAATGAAGCAATCAAAAATTTTACCCAAGATTAACATAGATGAATTTGAAATCTCTAATAGATTTATCAATAGGGAATGTTATTTAAACAATCTCAAAGCTTGTCAATGGTTGAACACTTGTAACATTAACTGGAAATAATAGAAATCCAAAACACAAGAAATTAAGAAGGTTTCTCGATGGTCTCTCAAAAGATGGGCTTTCTCAAAATTTTCATAGAAATATTAAACTCCCCGACCATTTGCATGAAAAATTCATGTATTTTATAACATTCATTTACATCCAAGATTTTTCCCCAAGAAAAGAATAAATAAGAACCTTTTTTTGTTACATTTTCATCATGATTTGCAGAAAGTGACGTTTAAAGATTTGCAACAAAGAAATTTCAAGTGTTTCAAAAAGTGAATCATTGAAAATATTTCCATCATTTCTTTAATTGTGAGCATGTTTTTCATCTATGCACGCACGCAACATCCCTTTTCATATCATTTCATTCTTTTCCAACTGTAATTTTTCTTTGCAACTTTGGTTCTAGGATTTTTCCATTTTTTGCAGGAACATGAGAAATTTCAATTCAAATTATCAATCTTGTAACTCCTAGATTCATAAATTGAGACCCCATATCCATTTAATTACACTATGCAAACCAAAACGATAAGAAATTATCAAAAATTGATGAAAAAATGATGCAAAACTCACATCTCTAGACTTCTCGAGCATCGATGGTGGAAAAATCAGATGCAGTGCACATCAACTATTGATTTTCCACTTTCAAATTTTAATTAGAGTCATCCATGTGGAAGGATTTGATTCAAAATAGACCTATGGCCACTTTTACAAATTTCCATTAGAGCCCGCCACATGGAAAAAATTGATTCAAAACAATCATGGGGCCACTTTTTAGCATTTTATAACTTTTGGGAAAAATAAATTTTTAACATTCTCCCCCACCCCTCGCCCTTGAATATAGGCCCTACACGTGGCTAAATCTTGGTCGTCAGATGGAGTTGTGGATCAGTTCTGCAACTTTATCTTTTTTACAAAAAAGGAAAAATTTCCAATTTTCCCCTAGCGACCCACCTTGACTTTTTAATGGCCACGTGTCAGTCTTTAATTCTCTATGGGGCTGCGTTTCCTTTTATGAATTTATCTCCAAAACAAAGCCAAAACATTTCAAAGTGCTCCAAAGAACTCACGCTTCTACGTTTGACTTTTCAAACGTGCTATGTGTCCTTTCTCGATTCACTCATGAGCCATGTTTCATTTTTATACTTTATCTTTTTACAAGATAAAGATAAAAGTTTCAAAAATCTCTCTGTGACCCACCTCCTTGCTTTGACTTTTCAAAGCTGACACGTGTCCTCTTCGATTCACGACGAAGTAAGTGGTTTACTTTATGACTTTAATCCTTTTTCAAAGCCAAAAAACCACAAATCTTTCCACCACTCTGTTTTCTACCATTTAACTTTTTAACATGTCGCGTGCCTTTTTCCTATTCGCTTTCGGGCCTCAAGCATTTCTTTTACATTTTTCCTTTTTCCTTAATGCCTTAAAACAAAAAAAGACCCTCCCCTCCAAAATCACTCGGCTTGTGACACGTGTACACCTTTGGGGAAAAATAGGAAATTTTCTTTGCCACTCTACCTTTTGACTATTCAAACCACCACATGTACCAATCAAAACTCAAACGGGCCACGGGACCAAATTGATCCTTTTAATAAAATAACCAAAAGTGAAAAGTTAGAAATTAAACCCTCCACGCCTCCTCCAATCAAAAGAGAAAACATATTAGTAGAGCTCCGAGGTAAAATTTGATGGTGAGAAAACACACTGTCAAATGTAAAATACACGTAACTTTACCATTCGTGCCTGATTATGAATTTTTCACTAAGGATGGAAAATTTACAGGTGAAATACTAGGATGAAAGGAATTTATGACCATGAATATAGATATACAATGGCATACAAAATATAATTGAATGTTTCGCGCATCCAGGATCGGGAGATAGAGAATTAAACGTTAAATTATCCAAGACTAAAGAAATTTGAGCAAATTAGGGAAAATTGGGGATTCCTTCAAACAAATTAGGGCACAATCAAATTAAGGACCAACATCTGCTCTAACTTAGGATGGGCACTCCCAAGCAGTGTCGGAAGAAAAAAAGTAGACTAATTTCCGAAAAGATCAATTGGGCAATGGAGTCACAAGCAAACCTTCCAAGAACAAACCGAGAAACCAACAAAATGGCGCGAGGACCGGAAAAAAACCCAAAAACATAAAAACAATGTGAAACTAGAGAACTATACACTATACAAATGGTGCTCACCTCGATTCTAGAAATTAATCAATGAAATGTTTCAAATTCCCGCCATTAATAAGAAATTCAAGAAATTTCCCATATAATTATTTTAGGAAGAAGGTATGTTCACTAATTCGAATGTCAATTGAATAAGGACCCATCCACAATGCATCAAACTTTCCATGCTTGCCCTTATCCTCATGATTGTTATCCCACAATAGAAAAATATATCCGACACATCGAAAGCTCTTGGATTCACCTTCCTGTCAAAACAATTCTTCAATTTTTCTCCGAACTTCACATACCTCTCGATGGGATGCCCTTCTTTGTTCATCTAACTCAACAATTTGATTAATGCAAGCATCATATGGACTAACTTCTTGATCTTCCATTTGTTAAAGAAATTGAAAAGAATACAATCGCATATGCATGGGAAGGTGGCTTGAGTTCCATACAACCACTCATATGGGATTTCTCCATTAACTCTTTTGACAAAGTGATTCTATCAGCCCAAACAACATACTTTAGCTACTCACCCTAATTTCTTTTGTTCATCTCCAAGGTTCTTTTGATTATTTTCAAGAATTTTTTATTGCTGGACTTTTCTTTTCCATTTCCTTGGGGATTATAATTTAAGCATATGTTAAATTTATCCCATATTATTTACACATGGCTAACAACGGTTTGGCTCGAAAGCTCATTACATTGTCAAAGAACTATCTTGGTAGACATTCCATACACCGCAAATGATATTATTCAAAATTAAGTCCATGAAAACTTGGTGAGTTTCCTTCTTGGTGGGTTTTCTCCACCCTTTGGGTGAAGTAATTGATGGCTACTAAAATCCACTTGTAGCCAACACTTGAGGAATCTAAAATTTCACAAATGAATTCCATTCCCATTGCTTAAATGGGGATTCAATTCGACATAGCCTTAAAGCAAAGGAGGGAGCAGAAGGTCACATTCTTCTTATAAAGTTAAGGAAACTTTCACATTTTCTAACTAATAGAGTTGTATCTTTGAAAAGATTCAGCCACCAATAACTAGCCCTCAAATATTTTTGAGTTGTGACTCTTCCAAGAAAATGTCCCCCAAAATCCTCCATGGAAGTCATCAATTATTTGTGGGGCTTCATCCTTAGTAGTGTATCTTAAGAGAACTCCCTCAAGGTTCTTCTAAGCTAACCCAATTTTAGTAATGACATATTTTTAGGAAGCTAACTTAAGATATATATTTTGGTTCTTACTCAAATGTTCAGTAACCTTGTAGATGTCTCGTATAAAAATGATGTCCTTGTACCATTCATAATTTACTATTTTTTAAAGGACATTAAACCTTTCTTCATCAACACCATTTACCTCAGTTGTTTGTAGAGTATTTTCTGCCATAATTTTTTCTAGCCCTAAACCTTTGACCAACTTACTCCTATAGCTTGCTTACCCATCTGCATCTCTTGCTTAAAATTTCCATCGCTAATAGGATATTTTTACCATGGTGTAGGAAACATAGGCTATTACCTTAGAACTCATAATATATGGTCCGAAAACCTTTGTTTCTTTCTCCAAAGAAAATGCATGCTTCTCCATGATAGTATACTTTAGCTTAGCTCTTGTAATGCCTTACTAAAAAGGCAATTGGTCTTTCACTCCTTCATCATCCTTTTGCAATAACAAAGATACAATAGTATTTTAAAGAAGCAAAATAAAGCATTTAGAAAGGCTTCTTATAATTTGGAGCTGCCAACACAGTGCATTCTTCAATGCCTCTTTGATCCCATTAAAGGACTAGATAGTTGTTTCTTCCCATTTGATACATAGATCTTTCTTCAAAGATGCAAGCGATTGGGATAGTTAGCTCAACAAAGTTAGATATAAACCTTCTCGATGAAGTTAATTTTCCCAAAAAGGATTGAATTCCCTTCTTGGTTCTTGGAATAGTGACCTTTTTTGATGGCTTCCACTATTTCAAGATCAATCATGACCCCTTCCTTTGACACAATGTGCCCAAGCAGCTTTGCTTTCTTAACTCCAAAATAACACTTCTTGGGATTCAAAAAGATACCATACTCTCTGCATCTTCAAAGATTTTTTCTAAGTGTTGAAAATGATCACTTCTTTTTCTAGAGAAAATAGTTATGTCATCTTAATACTGTCGACACTAAAATTTTCCTCCATAATTTCTATTTCATTAATGTATGTATTAGAATAGGATGTTGTTAAGTATAATTAGTACTAGTGATAGAAGATAAGAACGGCAACGGTCACAAGACGGTGCCGCCAATAATGTGGAGTACGGTAATACCAAAGTACAATAGGAATGTTGTAAAAAGTAAATATTTGTCGTAAGTGGTCCGGTAATGTTAAAATGTCAAAGTTTGGGTAATTAGAGAAGTAGGGTCTACATGATTAGGAATTAGAAATATTATATTGGTAATAAGGAAAAGGAGTGAGGTCATAAATATTTTGTGTATTTTATTTGTAAAAAGTCTAAAAATGTGGAACCCATGTAAAATGATAAGGTTTATCTTATCTTAAAAGATAAGCTTACATGTACAGATAAGAGTTAAGGTATGGAATATGATTCGTCAGAGTGGATTTCTTATCCTATCTTAGAGATAAGATGGATAAGCCTGGAAGTTCTATAAATAGAGAGGCTACCCCCCTCATTTAGCATAGAAGGAAGTAGTGAGAAATATTGTAGGAAGTGTGCAAAGGAAGCCATCAGTTTAAAGGTGTGTTGAAGAAGCCATTAAGAGGTGTAATTATAAAGTTTCTCCCATAGTCTTGGTGAAAGGCAAGTGAAGTCAATAACACTTGAAGTACCTCATGGGTGAGATTGTAAAAATTTCATGTTAATATTATAATTTACTTTGATATTTCAGATTTGTCATCATTTCGTCTTATCATAGTCAATGGTATTCTTGTGTTATGTTGTTGTTTTGTTTCCAGCATTACATCCACCAAAATAAAGGTCATGCATTAGTAAATAATCATAAAGACGAGGAGTTCCCAGTGAAGAATTGTCATAGTGCCGGATTGGTGATGACATTTTGGTTCCGCTGCCGACCATTCCTCGTTGGTGGATTTTTTCGGAGAGATATTCCCACTTAGTCAAAAATCAATTCGAGGGTAACCTTGTTTTTACTATGCATGTATAGTAGTTACCATGGTAAAGTCATTTTTGCCATGAATAGTAGTTACCATGGTAAAGTCATTTTTGCCATGAATAGTAGTTACCATGATAAAGTCACTTTTTACCGTGAATAGTATTTACCATAAGAAACTTCACTTTTACCGTGAATAGTGTTTACCACAAAGAAAGTCGGCTTTTACCGCGATAAGTCAAGTTTTACCATAGTTTACCGTGGTCATTTCTATTTTACCGTAGTAGAAAGGTGTAAAGTCACTTTCTAGTATAGTGATTCCAATTATTTGTGCACATAAGTCTTGTTGATTGTACTTGTGGGTTGGTATTTCACGGTGGTTACTTTTGAAAATGGGAAAGATTCCTTTTTTCATTTCAATATAATGAAGATGCTTCTTCTTTCATTCAAGAGTTTAAATGATCTTGTATTTGTAATAGCCTCATAAGAAGGGAACAATGGAATGAATTTTTCCTACCTTTTGGATGGTTCAAAGACTTAGGTGGTTTGAAACACTAGGTGAGAATGTGAAACATTCATGGATTTATTAATCGAAAGTTTTCTTGAAGAATTTGGTGAACAAATGTAAATATGCAGATATCATGATCAATATCACAAAGCTATCCCAAGGAGAGAAGGAGAAGATAAGGGATTATCATGCTCGTGTTCTAGAGCTAAGGAGGAAGCTTGATGCCCAGATTTGGAAGGAAGGATTAGCGGATGGGTTGATGAATGGCGGATAATATCCATGTAAGCACTTCATTCTTGGGATGAAGCCAGAGATCAGACAACGAGTGAAGTATGACCGCCTAGCTACCATTGAACAAGCAAAGGAGATTGCAAGAAGGCAAGAAGAAAGCATGGAAGAGGAGCCCAAAGAAATTGTTGCTAAAGTAGAGCCTACACCAGCACCTTTGGTCCAAAATCCACAACCACTCGGTGAGCACAAATATTTCTCCTAGTACATCTACTGAGTATGAAGATCTGCTCAAAAAGATGGGTTAGTTAACTATTAATCTTCTTCAAGGAAAAGAATTTAGTTCTCAGGGAGGAGATAGAGGTCCAAAAAGAAATATTTCTGAAGTTGTATGTTATGGTTGTTATAAAAAGGGTCATTATAAGTATAATTGTCTAGATAGAGCTTCTACATCTAGTAAAGGAGATAATGATAAAGGAAAAGCACCTGTGAATTCTTTTGATGTAGTAGATAAGAGCAGAAATAATGAAGTAGATGTGTTTGTAACAAAAAGAAAGAAAGAAAAAGATAATCAAGATGGAAATGATCCTAAGAAGATGAAAGGAGAAACTAGTAAGAAACATAGGAGAAGAAAGTTGGGTGTGCAGGATTTTCTGATTTCACAGGGGCAAGGACCATACTCCATCTTGGAAGATCTATCCAAAAGGCCTGCAAATATTACATATGGTCAACTCTTGGCTATGTCTTCTGAGAAGAGGCGGGAGTTGCGAAGTGGACTCAATGCTCGACAAAGGAAGGAGGTTGAGGTCCCTATTTTGGAGGCAGAGGCAGATCCCTATGCTCCACAAGATGAGGTATTATGTAATGGTATTTCAATTCATGATGTCTTAGTTGATGGAGGTGCTGCAGTTAATGTAATGACCGAGTCTGTAATGAATATGTTGGGTTTAAAAATTGATCACCCTTCAACACTTATGTTAAGGTCATTAAATAAAGGAAAAACTAAACCAGAAGGTGTAGTTTCAAATGTGGCAATATCTGTTATGGGTGTTGTATGTGTGGTAGACTTTCAGGTGATGAAAAATGGTACTGTTGCGTACCCAATGCTGCTGGGAAGACCATGGCTAAGGAGAGTTCATGCAAGAAACTACTGGAATGAAGGTTTCATGACACTTGGATGTGGTAGAGAGAGGGTGAAGATAAACGTGATCCCTCGACATCATAAGGCAGAACCTGTGGATTCAAGTGATGAAACTGATGATTGGACATCCTCTAATTACTCTAGTACCAGTGAAGTGGACACTGAAGATGAAGAAAGTGAGGTTGATGTTTCAGTCATGGATATCCTTCCAGTCACACCAACTCATGACCCCATAAAATTATCTGAAGAATAATTTGATGATCGTCTCCAACAAATAAAGATTGGTGATGCTGTGATGGAGAGTGAGAAGGAATCCTACCTCCAGCTCTTTCGAAGGTACATACACATATTCACTTTTGATTACAAGGAACTCCGTCAAGTAAGTTGGGTAGAACATTCTATTGAGCTAGTAGATGGTGCTAAGCCCATAAAGCAAATGCCATATAGAATGAATCCTAATTTTTCCAAGACTGTAAAAGAAGAAATAGATAAGTTGCTTGATGCAGGATTCATATTTGCTATGGAGAATTCAGAATGGGTTTCTCCCATTGTGATCTCAATAAAAAAGAATGGGAAGCTACGCATTTGTGTTGATTACAGGAAGCTCAATAAGGCAACAAAGAAGGATCATTACCCTCTTCCATTTTCAGATCAAATCTTGGATGAAGTAGCTGGCCAGGAGTGTTATAGTTTTGCTGATGGATATAACGGCTACAACCAAGTTTGTATATAGAGAGAAAGATCATCAAGACCACGTTCACCACTCCTTGGGGAATGTTTGCTTATAGAGTTATGCCTTTTGGGTTGTGTAATGCTCCAAAGCAACATTCTAGCGTTTGATGAATAGGGTGTTCGAACCTACATTGGGACCTTCATCGAGTATTTCTCGGATGATTTTTGCATCTATGGGAGCAAGTTGGACCACCGCACAAGATTGAGATAGCATTTCAAAGGTTAGATGAAGCACAAGCCTCACTAAACCCTACAAAGTGTGTCTTTGGATGTTCTAAAGGCCGTTTTGTTAGGGCATGATTTATCCAGAGATGGTATGGCATCGATCCGATAAAGTTTCAAAAATCAAAGATTTACCATTTCCTATGAATAGAAGTAAGTTGAGATCATTTTTAGGCCATGTGGGTACTATAGAAGGTTCATCAAGAATTTTTCAAAGATGCATAGCCACTAACCCTGGGCTTCTTGAAGAAGGATGTTACTTATAAACCAGAAATAAGGCACATGAAGCTTTTGGACAATCAAGGAAGCCCCGATGTCTTCACCTATTTTGAAGAATCCAGATTAGGAGCAAGCCATTCATTGTGTACACCGATGCCTCGATGAGCAAAGACTAGGAAGTACTTTGAGCCAAAAGGATGAAAATGGGAATGAACATCCAATTTACTTTGGGGAGAGCATAAATGAGAAAAGCTTGAGGTAAATTATACTATAATCGAAAAGAGGCTCGCTATCATTTTGTTGTAAAGAAGTTTAGAAATTACTTGCTAGGGTAAAAATTTCTAGTCAGTAATGCATCATCGCTCTAAAATATATTGTAAATAAGCCTAACCCATCGGGGAGGATAACAAGATGGATAATTTTGCTACAAGAATTTGAATTTGATATTATAGATAGGCCAGAAAGAAGCATGTCAATGCAGATACACTCTCTCAAGGCTATGATGGTTTAGGATCATCTTGTGATGATGATGATTTCCCGATGCAAGCATTGTTATCCTCGACACAATCCCTAGTGAATACATAGATATTTGGAATTATCTCGAATGAATTCAAGTTTTTGATGGTGCCAATGCAAAGACTAAGAGAAAGATTACTGCCAGTCATCCATATTCTATTCTCGCATGGAGTATTATTTTTAATAGGACCTGATGGACAGTACAAGAGGGCAGTTGGACATGATCAAGGGAAGGAACTGCTAGAAGAATTCCACAATGGTACATGTGGAGGGCACTTCTCTAGACAACTTACAACAAGAAGGATCTTGGATGCAGGTTATCACTGGCCCACTCTTTTTAAAGATTGTTATAATTATTGTAAGACATGTGATATTTGTCAAACACATGGTAACCGTAAGACTTCATCAGCTCCATTATGTCCTATTCTTCCACTTGGTCCCTTTGAAAAGTGGGGAATAGACATTGTAGGTCCACTTCCAACTACCTCACGCCAAAATAAGTATATATTGTAGTTGTCACAGATTATTTAACCAAGTGGGGTGAAGCTAGCCATTGAAAACAACTTCCATGGATGAGGTGGCAAGGTTCATATATGAACGCATTGTCACAGATTTGGTTGTCCACTAGAAATTGTAATGTATCAAGGAATCCACTTCATTAATGAGGTAGTAGAAGCCCTAGTCAATAAATTTTCTATTAAGCATGTGAAGGCAACAACATACAAGCCAAGTACAAATGGAAGGTGGAACGAATTTTTTTGTGTTGTGTCAAATTCTAGCAAAAGATGCAGCCTTACAGTACATAAGTAGGATAAAAGGATTCATGCAAAGCATTGTGGGCATATAGGAAACATCAAAGTCAGCAACAAGGATACTCCCCATTTCAGTTGGCTTATGGCATTGATCCAGCTTCTTCCTATTGAGTTTGATATTCCCCAATGATCGAGTAATGGAAAATGAAAGAATGGATGAAAGTGATTCAAGAAAAGAAAGGTTGTACATCTTCATTTGCTAGAGGAAATGAGGGAAATAGCAAAGGATACAAGCCATAAGAAGAAAATGAAGTAGAAGGAATACTTTGATCAAAATATCCGTTGGTCTCCATTTCATGTGAATGAATTGGTTCTAGTATATGATTACAGATACAAAAAAGAACACAGAGAAAATTTCTTCTAAAATGGATGGGGTCCTACAAAAATAGAAATTGTGAAAATGGTACGCACTCGATGGAGGAATTGATGGCACTCCCATTACTGAAATGGGTCAACCACGATAAGTTGAAGATTTTCCAAGCACTGTAATAGTCTACTCAAGGACTGAGTAGAAGCTAGGAAGGGGGAAGATGTCGACACTAAAATTTTCCTCCATAATTTCTATTTCATTTATTTATGTATTAGGAATAGGATGTTGTTAAGTATAATTAGTAGTAGCGTCGATAGAAGATAACGGCACCTTCAAGTATAGTGCCACCAATAATGTGGAGTACGTAATAGTAACAGTCAAAGTACAATAGGAATGTTGTAAAAAGTAAATATTTGTTGTAAGTGGTCCAAGAATGTTAAAATGTCAAAGTTTGGGTAATTAGAGAAGTAGGGTCTACATGATTAGGAATTAGAAATATTATATTGGTAATAAGGACAAGGAGTGAGGTCATAAATATTTTGTGTATTTTATTTGTAAAAGTCTAAAAATGTGGAACCCATGTAAAATGATAAGGTTTATCTTATCTTAAAAGATAAGCTTACATGTACAGTATAAGAGTTAAGGTATGGAATATGATTCGTCGAGTGGATTTCTTATCCTATCTTAGAGATAAGATCGATAAGCCTGGAAGTTCTATAAATAGAGAGGCCACTCCTCCGCCCTCCCCCGCTCATTTAGCATAGAAGGAAGTAGTGAGAAATATTGTAGGAAGTGTGCAAAGGAAGCCATCGCTTTAAAGGTGTGTTCAAGAAGCCATTAAGAGGTGTAATTCAAAGTTTCTCCCATAGTCTTCAGTGAAAGGCAAGTGAAGTCAATAACACTTGAAGTACCTCATGGGTGAGATTGTAACAATTTCATGTTAATATTATAATTTACTTTGATATTTCAGATTTGTCATCATTCCGCCTTATCACATTAATGGTATTCTTGTGTTATGTTGTTGTTTTGTTTCCAGATTATATCCACCAAACTAAAGGTTGTGCATTAGTAAATAATCATAGCACGAGGAGTTCGGTGAATAATTATCATAGTTCCAGATTGGTGATGACAAAGATACAACAATGAAATCATTAATGTAACAAGAGAAAGCTACATCCATTTCTATTTGGAAAGTGGCTCTCAACAATCATTAAGCCAAAAGGCATTCTAACATATACATATGTTCCCCATGGAGTGGTAAAGTCGGTCTTGATTATTTCTAATTCCTTTACGACTAACTAGTTATAGCCAAAGAAAACATCCAAGGTAGATAACAACTCCGAACAAATCACCATTTGGAACATATTTTCCATATTTGGCAGAGGTTAATTATCCTTCATAGATTCCTTATTCAAGTTTCTAAAGTCCACACATAACCTTATATCCCCTTTTTTTTCCTGGGACCAGTACTAGGTTTGCAACCCATGATGAGTAGCTTATAGGCTTAATAATCCCTCCATCCCTCAAATTTTTCAATTCTTTTTGTATCTTCAGAGAAAGGAGTGGATTGATTGGCCTCTATTTTTTCTTGAATGGCTTGGCATTTGTTTCTAAGGGAATTTCCTACTAGAACAAATCTTCCTTGTATGGATTTCAATTTAGATTATGACCATGTTAAGCAATCCTGGTATTTCTTTAACAGTTAGACGTATGAATGCTTTTCTTCCTTGCTGAAATTGCATCCTAGCCATATCTTACGTGGCTTCTCCTTCATGCCCAAGTCGTGTTCCTCAACATCCCTTGACACCCGACATGTGTCTCTGCTGAAAATACAATCAACATTATCAAAGTTTGATTCAAGAGCAACCAACCTTCTAGGAATGGTATTAGTCTTCAACTTAATAATGTCTTTCTAAACAAAGTTTCTTTTCCTTTATCTACACACACCATTGGCTCCCAATCTATATGTTGATCGGAAAATTCTCCTTGGTTATACAAAACCATTGCACCTGGGAATCATCATCAAATACTTTCCAATGTTTAACATTGTCGTAGGATGATGGCCTAGTTAATATCTCAATATTATACTCACAATAGGGGGATATGGTACAATTTTCAAACCTTGATCCCAATACTAATAAATTTTCTGCAACAATATTGCAATTCCTATCATGATGTATAATATTAAAAGAATCAAACATCTCAATGAAATCCTAGATTGCATGCTTATACGATTTCATTCTCCGATTTTAGTAGCATACAACTTTCTAACCTATTTGACAATCAATTTCGAATCTCCTTTAACAATGATGTATCTAACACCATATTTCCAAGAAATTCTTAGGCCCAAGAGTAGTGCTTCATACTCTACAATGTTGTTAGTGCACTCAAAGTTTAGTTTAAAAGAAAAAACAAACTCTTCCCCGGCCTGGATAAATTAGAAACATACTAGCACCATTTCCAAATATAGAGCAATCCCCATCAAACAACAAAGTCCAAGGAGAACCTACTTGTTCAAGACACTTGCATTAATAAATTTTGTGTTCTTTATCATTAGAAAATCGAACAAATTTATGAACATCAACATCGCAGTATACAACACTTCATAAGAAGCATTATTGGGATCTTCAATTAGGTGTAATATCTTCTTTTCTCCATCCAAATTTACAAGGCTTCCCTCATTTGGGATAGTGGCATAATACATGTCCATTTTCACACTACCTCCAACACCGACCAACCATTTTCTTAATAACAATTCCCCATTTGGAAGGGTCATCAACAATAACAACATCTAGTTTTAACTTCTTACCCGGATAGGTCGTAAAGTTATACTACCAATCCCTTAAAACATCCAACCACCGACACCTCTCTAGAATCCATGACAAGGCACTTCCCATAGATTTCTTTCACTTTGATAATTAATTCATTCATGACCTCCGAGAGGATAACAACATGATGCTCCGTAATCAAACATACAATTGTGTAACACTTGTCCTTAATAATCGGTGGTAGTGAAAAATGGATCAACATTCAATGGGACTCAACCAAAGATGTTCCTAAATTAACCTCGTGTTGTTCCCGAGCTCTTCCAATACTTGTGGCTTTTCCAACTCTACAATAGTAGGAGGAGTCTCAACATTGTTTACATTTCTTCCTTGGGTAATATTTTTTTCCTTCAATCCCAAATACTCAAATTCCATTTTCTTGTGCTCAAGAATCCTAAGCAGATCAACAATTGGAATAAAATTCTTGATCGACTCAAGAATTTCAGCAATGTCATAAGGAATGTTTTTGGGAAAGGAAACATTGGGATGAAGAATGATAATATCATCAGATGGCATGGAAGTGTTTACATTTTGAGCATGGGAGGAATACAATTTCTATTATGGGTTACAAGGCCTTTACTAGATGTATCTTTCTTAGGGCTCTCCTTAGGGATATTGGTGAGAATCGGGATTTTTGGTTTGGCTTGAGGCCCTAACCCTTAACAACCCTACTCCTTGTATTGTATTCTTTTTTTCTTGAGTAAATAGGCATTCATTAACAAGTTTCTAACCTCTCTTGAAGGTATTCCTCCATCATAGTTTTTGATCATTAATGCCCTTACATAGTTAAAATAATTATTATGAAATTAAAAATCTTGTACCATATCTATTTCTAAAGTATGAGTGGGAGGAAGAGGTAATACCTGGTGAATGCAATCTTATAATTCTACAATAGTTCTTGCACTTATTACTTGATTGACGTTGCTCCCCGCTCCGAGCTTGTAGAACAGCCCACCATGCACACATCATCATTAGCCTCTTCAAATTATTTATCAACCACACAACGAGAATGTGGTAAGAAGAATCTTCACACCATTCAATCTCATGAGATTCTTCAATAACAAACCTCTGGAAGTTAGAGGATCATGCACCATTCTATTTTCATGCAGACCGGGATGTCTATTTCTAGATCCATGGGTCCTTTACCTCTATCATCAGATCTCTAATCACCTCTAGGATGATTTGTAAATATTTTTTGACCTTGTTGCTTATGCTGAACTTAGAAAATTTGTCCAATACCCTTCTCTCACTCTAGCCAATTTATAAGATATTTCTTTAACAACTCGTACCAAGGTTTTTACAACTTCCTCCGGATCAACAAACTTACTTGATTGAGGTTTCTCTGGATTGATAAATTTAACACCATCCCTCTTAAGAAGCTTACCAACCGCCTTGATATTGTTCTCAATTTGCAGAGCCATGGTAAAGGCCTACCTCAAAGTTCCAACATTTTGTTCATCAAATAATACGCAACCTTTTTGTCAAATGTATCGTAATACTTTATCATACATGATTCATCACATGGTCTCAAATTTATAGGAAAATTTCTCAATGTTTTGTTGAAGTCATGGAAAGATTCATTAGGGGTTTTCTTAATATTTTCTAAATTTTGTCACCATAATGCAATCTAAAATCATTCTTCATTTCGTCCATGAATCAATTGAATTTTCTCGCAAATATTTATACCAATCCCATGCATCTTCTTCTAAATTATGAATAAACAATTTAATGTACGCATCCTCAAACTCTATTTCAAATTATTCCATCATATTGACAAATATATTTAAATGTAGATCACCAAAGTGATAGCATTATTTCCTTAAAAATTTGGTAATTTGTTTCTTACATCTTGTGGAACTACATTTAGATAACCAATGAAACCTCTAAAATTGATAGGACCAAAGGTATCAACAACAAATGGAGGTCTTGGTAGAAGTTGGGACATATTATTTTGTGGAGGTGATCCTGGAAGACATACAAAATGATGAGGACCGAGAGGTCAGTGGGGTATAAGAATGCAATTCTCAAAATAAATGTCCTCTAAAGGCTCTATTTCTTGGTAGACCCTATCGCTTTGGAAAACACAAAGTGTAATGAGAAGCAAAATTTTCACATACAGAAGAAGTGCCCTCACTAGATGGAGAATTAAACTCTATAAAGAGACTACCCGATTTAGATTCACTTGAGGAAGAATGGTAATCTTCAACCATGGGTTGATCACCTTCGAACTGATGATGCCTTTCCTTATTCTTAATCTCGAACAAATTTCCAAACTATTCTTCCTTCTCGAATTTATTTATCCAAGCTTTGGAAAAATTTTCTAGTAGGTTATTTTGAGAAGAAATATCTTCTTGCTTCCAAATATGCTAAGATTAGTGACAAAGCTTACTTGATACGAGATAACCACAATGGTATTTATAAAAATAAAACAACATGGAGTCGCCACTAAGGATTTTCAACTTAGTTGTGTAAATGCACTATAAATGACCTATCAAATCTTTGTTAATACGAGATCCATGCAAAGCTCAAAGCAAATATGACTTTCCTTTACCTATATTTATCAATGATGATACAAACTTAGTGCAATAACTATAGAAACTATAAATATTGCACTGAACTTGTAAATTTTCTCAATTCTTAAAAATTTAAATCAAGAAGACGTTTCAACAACGTATTTGCACTCAAAACATGTAAGAATTATTTACCGAGGGTTTGTATGTGTTGCATTTGTAAAATAATTCAAATATTCACGGAAAGCAAGTCACAAGCATGTTGGTATCCAAATTGATTCTCCCTCGTAGAAGGTGAGTAGTATCAGCTGATTTTTCATGATACTCAAAAATAGATAGATCATGATGTATGTCATTTTGTAGCCATGGATGGGATCTAGGTGATTCTTTGTCACTCAGATTATGGATAAATGGATAGAACCTTCAAGAGGATTTATTCTATCTCACTAATTTTTTTGTGCCTTTCAAGCAGGGTGAGAGGACCCGTTTGTAACCTCTATTGGTGGAGGAGATGAAGATATCCTTCTTTTGCACAAATTTTAGAGAAAACATTGAGAAAATATGATCATATGCACCACAATCTAACTCTCACGAGTTGTCACTTCTAATGAATGGTGATACTTTCTAAACAAGGCTAAGGTTAGTTAAGACATTGAAACCCGATTGCTTTCATATTTTGGTAGTAGAATTTTTTCATTTATGGATGTACATGGAAAATAGGTGTACTTTAGGTAAGATTCATTATTTTTGAATAATTTTGGTGGGAGATTAAGTAGGATTAAATTGACATTGCGATATTTGAGAGCCTTAACAACAATTGGAAAACTCGACAATAGAAAGCTTTAAAATAGTTATAATATTCCTTAAACTGGAAGGTTTGTATCAATGGAGGCCCATATCTACACATTTTCACACAATATATCCAAGAATTTAACATTAAGGCTCATGTTAAAAGACTCAATTAGACATTATCCATCTCTCGGTTCATCACACCTAAGGTACACCCAAAGACTTACAAACAATCTCTATCAAGTAAATGAGAGTAAAATGATTTTAAATTGTTTATCTCATTATCAAACAAAATATCTTCTAATAAATGAAATTGCAAATTCCACCAAACTATCAAAGAGATGAGATCTTGTGTGATCCAAAAAATTTAAGGTAAGATTGCAATAGGAACAAGAAAATCTATTTACAAACATTCTAAAATGAAGCAGACACAATTTTTCCCAAGATTAACACAAATAAATTTGAAATCTGTTAGAGTCATCAGCAAGGGAAAGTTATTTAAACAATCTCAGAGCTTGTCAATTCCTGTACACTTACAACCAACTTGACATGAAAGAAATCAAAACACAAGAAATTAAGCAAGTTTCTCATATGGTCTCTACGAACATGGGCTTTCTCAAAATTTCACATAAATATTAACCCATGACCATGTGCATGAAAAATTCATGCATTTTATAACATTCATTTACATCCAAGCTTTTTCCCCAAGAAAAGAATATTTGAAGCAACTTTGTTTGTTACATTTTCATCATGATTTTTAGAAAGTGACATTTAATGATTTGCAACAAAAAGTTTCTAGGTGTTTCATAAAGGTGAATCATTGCAAATATTTCCATAATTTATTTAACTAGGAGCATATTTTTCATCCATGCATACATACAACATTCTTTTTGCATCATTTGATTCTTTTACCTTTGTAATTTTGCTTTGTAACTCTAGATCTGGAATTTTTCCATTTTTATAAACTTGAAAATTTCCATTCAAATTATCAATCATGAAACTCCTAGATTCACAAATTTAGCCCCTATTTCCATTTAATTGCACTATGGAGACTAAAACGACAAGAAATTATTAAAATTAATAAAGAACGATGCAAAAGTCGCATCTCTAGACTTCTCGAGCTTCAATGGTGGCAAAATTAGATGAAATGCACATCAACCATTGATTTTACCCTTTGAAATTTTAATTAGATCCAGCCACATGGAAGGATTTGATTTAAAATAGACACAGGGCCACTTTTACAACTTTCAATTACATCCTACCATGTGGAAAATTTTTATTTGAAACAAGCTTGGGGCCACTTTTAGCATTTTATAAATTTTGGGAAAAATGCAAAAAAATTAAAATTTTACATCACCCTTCCACCCTTGAATATAGGCCCTACACATGGCTAAATCATGTCCGTCGATGGAGTCGCAGCTCAATTCTATAACTTTATCTTTTCTACCAAAATGAAAAATTTCCAATTTTCCCTAAGCAACCAACCTTGACTTTTTAATGGCTACGTGTCAATATTTGATTCACTCTGCAGAGCTTCGTTCAATTTATGAATTTATCTCCAAAACAAATCCAAAACATTTCAATGTCCTCCTGGGAAACCCATACTTCTACCTTTGACTTTTAAAACCTACTACGTGTCCTTTTCTCGATTCACTGCGGAGCCATGTTTCATATTTATACTTTATCTTTTACAAGATAACATTAAAAGTTTCAAAAATCCCCAGTGACCTACCTCCTTGCTTTGAATTTTCAAATATGACACATGTACTCCTCTGATTCGCTATAGAATCGCGGTTTACTTTATGAATTTAATCCCTTTTCAAAGCCATAAACCACAAAGCTTTCTGCTGGTCTATTTCTCTACCATTTGACTTCTCAACATTTCACGAACACCTTTTCCTAATTCACTTACGGGCCTCGGGAATTTCTTGTAAATGTTTTCCTTTTCCTTAATGCCTTAAAACACAAAAAGAACCCCCTTCCACAATCACTCATCTTGTGACATGTGTACATGTTCGGGAATAAATAGGAAATTTTCTCTACCACTCTACCTTTTGACTATTCAAACCACCACTTGTACCAGCAGTAACTCAAATTGGGTCACGGGGCCAAATTAATCCTTTTGTAAAAATAGCCAAAAGCGAGAAGTTACAAAATAAGCCAAACATTTGATGGGGAGAAGACACCCATCAAATCATAAACTTGCAGTGTAATACAAGGTCAGTAAGTAATTTACGACCATGAATATGGATCTATAATGGCATATAGAAGACAATTGAGCATTTTTATGCATCCAGGATTAATGAGATTGAGAAGTAAATGTTGAATTGCGTAGACTAAAGAATTTTTAGGGAAAATTAGGGAAAATTGGGGATTTCTTCAAAAAAATTAGGGCACGATAAAATCAAACACCAACAGTCTAATGCTATAGTCTCGGTGACCCCTAGGCATCTCTCGTATGCTCATATCTAAGCCTAAGGATCTCGAGACCTATCCATGTGTCTTGCAATCTAGTCTCCCCTGTCCCCTCGTTATGACTTTTCTCTGGGCTAGCTCCACATGGGAGTTCTCTACTCTATACTCCTAAATTTCTCGAGCGAGAGGCACGAGCCTCAATGGATGGCTACTCATCATGTCCGGTTGAACATCCTCCTGCTGCACCCTCCGCGTAAAGTGAAATTAACATCCTGGAGTGTCTCCAAACTCTAAGGTAGGATGGATTCTATGACATGATCTAGCGGTGAAAAGTCTAAGACTATGTGAAAGGACCCATTGTCCTGTCCATGCCTCCTGCCGCAGATCAAGTTAATAGTTAGTTCCTTATTCTAGGTTTTATTCAGTTTTCCATGTTTACCAAAATATGCAATTTTCAAACAAAGTTGTTTTCTAGATTTAAAAGTGTGCTAGGTTTGTATTGCACTAGGTTTAAAGTTCATGTCTCAAGTTTTCTAGTGTGCCCAAGGGTCCAAGATTTGAACCCATGGCTATGATACCAAATGTGATGCCGCAAAATAATCCCACTCGATACCAAACAAAAACTTAGGTTTAGTTAGAAAAAATATGGAATTAATTTGTTTTTAAAGTGTGACCAGAGCTGTGCTTCAAAACTATAGTGGCCATAATAATATTTCAAGACAATTATATTTAATAATTAAAATCATCCCGTTAATAAATATCAAAACACATTACAAATTAATAAGTGTAATTATTCCAAACATAGTAAACTTTTTCTTAGGTGTTAATTTAATAACTAATTAAATTAACACTATTTTTAAATACTTCGAATTAAATTTAGAGTTTTAAGGGGGCTGAAAAATGAAATACCCAAGGTATTTAATTCCACTAGTACAAGACAGATCACAAGGTTCCTATTTATTTAGGGTTAAGAAAAACACTCCGTTACCCCATAAGGTGACCCCTTAAAGGTCAACCCATGCTTTAGAAATAAACATTTAAGTTAAAAAGGGTAATTTCCTTCTTACCCAATCTTAGAATCATATTTGAACTTCAAATTGATATTTCCCATATTTCACACACTTAAAAGTTCCTAAGAACATTTCCATTATATAGGAAATTTTCTCCCTTTCCAATGATATAAAGAAGTCCTCCTAACTCCTCATATTTCTCAAGTTATGGGCTAGGGTATGGGGAAGAAATTTTTACCAAAGGTGGACCTACAAGACTGGGGAAGAAATATTTCCCAAAGGCGGGCCTGCGGGCCTAGGGAAGAAATTTTTCCTAAAGGCAGGTCTGCAGGCTTGGGGAAGAAAATTTTCCCAAAGGTGGGCCTATGGGCCTGGGGATGTTTTTGGACCAGCAGACCCAAGGAGGAATTTAGCACTTCACAATTTTCCATTTTTAGGTCCGTGCGCATGCAATCACATGGAAGGTATTTGCAAAAACCTAAGGTTGTAAGGGACACGCGTGCCTAAAAATTTCAAATGCAAAGCGGGAAAGTGGGTCGCCGAAGGCACTTAGGATTTTTTTTTCTTTTAAAAGCAAAAAGTTTTAAAAGGTGTCGTGCTTCCATCGACATCCGAGATGCCACATGTCATGCTCAAAGCTATGCTCGGGAAGCAGCTATTGGAGGAACTTTAGAAACTTAGACTTTTGAGTTGAAAAGCACAAAGGTTAAAAACAACTTGCACCTCCGCTGATGCCTAGTGAAACCAAATTTTAGACCATCATTGGCTATGGGGTGCCAAACCGTTAGGGAGACTTAGAAAAATTTTACTTTTGAAAAGAAAAACATAAAGTTTTAAAATACTCCATGCCTCCACCGATGCCTCGTGAAGCCACGTGTCAGGAAAACATTGGTTGTGAGGTGGTGGGGAAACTTAAGGATTTTTGCCAAATTGTTTTTGAAAATGTTAAGGTTTAAGGAAAATACGCGCCTCGCCTAGGCCTCGTGAAGTCACGCTTGCAGACAAACATTGGCTATGGAGTGATGGGATGATGGGGAATCTAAAGAATTTTTTTCCAAATTTGTTTTTTGACATTTTTTTTTAAAACCAAAAATAAGGTAGAAACGTCAGAAGGCCTAAGTTTCGACTGGAAGCTCGGATTTGGGTAAAAAAGGAATTTTTGGAAAGGTCTTGACCTCCTCTTTGCATAGGAAAGATAAAATTTTATTTTTGACAAAATTAGGTGGGTCAATTTTGAGAAAACGTATTTTATACCATTTAAAAGTGAATGTGAATATTTAACTTAATAGAATTAATTCAATCCACCATTTTTTCTTCTTCAACACACCAAATAGGCATGGAGAAATGCACTTGGGAAGATTTATAATGGGTTTCAAGGATTAAATGACTTTGGTTAAGGTTTCAATTCCATCTTAATTCATCTTTTCCGTAAAGGCATGTTTTTTTTACTGATGCCCGATTAATTTAGTCTATAAAATGTCTTTGACCAATAAAATGGTTTAAATATGATTTTTGTTCTTCCTTAACTTGTTTTAATGTTTCTAACAAAGTTTCCAATGTCAGTAAGTTAATTTTAGCATTTATCCGATAATTATTTTTGTTTTACAAGTAAGTCTAAAATTAAAAAAACTCATACTTAAACTCAGATTGATCTACTTGACTTTCCATACTTTAAATGGTTGAATTCATTCTATTTCAATTTTACCTATATTTATCTTTCCTTCAATCAATACAAGAAAACAAGAATGTGGTTCTATTTTCCAAAATCTTGCATTTCGAATAATACAGATGGATGCAATATTTCTTCACATATATTTTTCCAATTCTCAAATGGAGATTTCACAATATACTTCCAAAAATATTTGAAATAAAAGAAACACCATTTCTAGGAAATAATACAACTTCTATTGAACTGAAAATAACTCTCTTTACAACTTCCTTTACATTCATCAAAATACAACTTACAGAATATATATCTTTCTCTTTTCTTTTCACATTCACAATAACTTTCATGTCAAAAAATCAAAACATAATTTCACCAAAAATACTTATTACAATGTCATCCACTTGAAGTGGGAAATTTTTAAAATAAGGAAGAACTACAGAGAACTTCAAACTTGGTCTTCAACACAGCTCCAAAATAACAACCAGAGAGATCCACCTTGCTTCCAATTTGATCACAACAAAAAAGGGGGAGAGGAAACGCTCTCCACCCAACCAAGAATTCTAATGAAGAGGAGAAGACATCATCCTCATTGGCCCCTAAGCCCCAACCACATTAAAATGAAATATGGATTTCAACTCATGGTAAAAAAAATATTCCACAACACAAAAACAAATTTTACAAACATATCACAGTCTCAAAAATACTACGGTTATAACCATAGGAAGAACAACAAAAAAATACGCAGGCTTCATCATGCACAAGCCAAAGGAGCAAGATCTATAGGGAAGCTTCTTATACCTCCCAATGCGAAATGGGTGTCCACCTTATAACCTGCATATATATATATATATATATATATATATATATATATATATATATATATATATCATCTCAAACCCCTACATGCTCTTATGCCTCCCCAAGTAACTCTTATACCTCCCATTCTCTTATGCCTCCCCACACTCTTATGGCACCCCATAATAAGTAATAAATGCAAGATATTTATTTTCCAAGGTGTAACCCAATCCCCACTCCCTCTACAAAAATCTTATACGTCACCAAAATCTCTTATGCCTCCCCATAAAATATCCCCATAGTCTTCGCTACACCACACTTGGTAAATCTACCTAGCCAACCCAAAACATACTATTACATTCAACAAATTCACATATGCATAAATACAAGAAGAAATATTTTTACAAGATTCAAGCCCTACCTCTCCATGATAGAGCTTGATCCTAAATTTCAACAACAAGCTTTTCCAATCCGACAGTCCTAAAAGCTCAAAAAATCCACAAGCATTCAAAAATATCTAACTCTATCCAATTGCAAGAGCAAAAAAAAAAAATGAAGTAACCCCAAATAAGCCAAAGAATTTGAATTATTAGAAGAGGGAGAGAGGAGGAGGATGTGGATCCATGTAGGATGCCACATCACTCATACTCAACTTCACCTCACAAGTAAACTTCAATCTCCAAAGCATAATAAATAAGTGGGTGAATAAAATGACATTTTATATACACACTCAATCTAAGCCCACACTCCTTAAGGACCTAAAATTACATACATGTAAGAAAGTGCAATTAGAAAATGTAAAAATATATGGACACTAAAAGAACAATAAATAAGAAAATCCTAATAAATCTAAGACATGCTAACATAAGTTGAATAATTTAATAAAAAAATTGATTCATGCAAAACAAAATTTATAAATAACACTACTTACTGATCTTTTATGTTTGCGCTCATTGGATGCTTTATGGCTCAGACTAGGCACCCAATTTTCACCTTCATCATCCTCCTCTACATCAAAATCTTCATCATTGTGATCACTATTGTCAACTATGTTTAATTCCATGTCAAATTCTTCTTCAACATGACTATTGTTACCCTTTTCCTTTTCAAAATTTAAATTCTCTCATGTTTTATCAACAAATGATTTTTCTTCTTCAAATTTTTCAATGTTAATCTATGTTTTTATTAAAAATAAACACTACGTTATCGAGAGATAAGCATTTTTATCTCTTGATATTGCACCCTGTAGAGAGATGACTATAGGTGTTCTAAACTTACAAAATTAATCTCTATCTTTTGTAGATACAATGGAAACACCTCAGGTTTGTGGGTATACGTATTTTAAGACAAGTCTCCGAGATCAAGGCCAATCCTTATTGATGTATCCTAAAATAATTTTTTAGGATTTGAGGGTAAAAAATAATTATAAATAGATTTAAAACTGAGGTGATACATGAAACTTGAATGATTTCTTTGGTGAGTACATGCACAATTGATATGGGAACGAAATATTGATGCACAAGCCAAAAATTTTCTACAAAGTATTAAAGGAAAACACTTTGATGTATTGAGGTAAAGTATCACAACAATAATGTTAACTTAAACATCCACATTAATATCATGCAGAAATTACTGAAATTTGCAATAGGGTAAGATGATTAATTAGGGAATTCAAAATTCACAAGATTAATGAAACATACACAAGACTGCAAATAATTGGAAAGGAAGAAAATATTTCTCATTAAGAGGGAAAAAGCGGCAAAATCTTCTTAAGAACTCCTTTTTCCAAAAGTCCTCCCTTGTGTTTTTCCAAGGCACACAATATATAGCAAAATTATTTCCCACCCCTCCTAAATATAGGCTAAAATTATACTCACCTATGCATCCTATTTTTATCCTATTTTAAGAAATAAAGGAATAAAATAAACATGCTAATACATTGAGGCATTAATATCCTTTGGTTACAACTTAGTCAACTGTAGTTGACTATTCTATTTTAAGAAAAAGCATGGGTGAATAATTTGGTAGTAATAAATCTTGCTTGATGAGCAAGTATCCTCTTTTGCATGCAATTTTGTGTTCTTGTGTCGATGTAACATCCGCAACTTGATCCAGTTGTAATTTAAAAATATAATTTGAAAATCGCTCTTGGATGTACATGCAAAATTTGATCTCTCTGCTTTCGAGAAAAATAATTCACCCAAGTATCCATTTTGATGGGGACCACCTTTGTTTCTAATGTTGACACTTGTTCTATCTTCTTGTGGTCACATGGATAACACATTGTGAATCATCTCCAACCTTCCCACTAGTGGGGACCACCTTTGTAGTTGACCACTTAAGGGTACGAGGTATCTTTTGTAAATGTTAAGGTAAATTATACTCCACCACTTACCTATCATTTGCTCCTTAATACCTAGTCATTAGCATATACTTATGATACTTGACAATGCTTTGGGTTCCATTGTATATGCTTGGTCTCGGCCCCTTTTGGGATCATCATGGTATTTTAATTTTTGTCAGCCGCATTTGATTATTTTCAATATAGACTATGGTATAAGCAATAAGCATAGTTTGAAGATTCGGGCCCCTTTCTATAAATACATGGCATACTATAATGCTTGGCTACCTTTTCGATTATCATTTCCTTGGATTTTACTTGTCGATTTTGTATTTTGAGTGGACTAAGGTTTAGAATTTTGAAAGTGAATATGCAATGATTTTTAAAAATGCATGGGATGGCCCCTCCAACTTTGAGTTGACCCTTGGCATGTCGGTAGCAATGAATTTGAGGTTTGTTTACTATACCCCTGACTTTGTATTGATAACTTAAAATCAAATATGACCATTGATTCTTTTACTGTTTTATCTCTCGATTATCGATCTTGATCCTCGATTATGGTTTTGACATAGATTTTAATGCAATTGGTGGCACATAACCATGGTAGTTTACATTGAAATTTGTCCCGATTTTTGATCATTTATTTTGGTACTTGGTTGAATGTTGATCATCAATGCTTTCATCATGGTTGAGTTCCACTAACTCACCTCTTGAGTTCATGTGGTAAAGGTCACTCAAACCTTAGTGATCACTTGATTGGATTTTCAGCTTGTGGGTGAAGCCCTAGAAATTGTTTTGTTCAATGCCATTTTATCTTTTGAAGCTCGATTCATCTCATTTTTTTTTTTCAGATCCTTCGTGCATCGTATCTTTTTTTATTTTTATATGTTAGATATTTCGAGTGAGTATTTGTGGGCGTGGCCATGTATTTTTAATTCTTTGAGCTCTAGAAAACTCAAATTTGGATTTTGAATCTCTGGTTGAGTTGAAGGCTTTGAGTTCCATCTTCATTGTATTCGCTCTATTACAAATTTTCTTGGAAGTTTTGTGAGCTCTTCGCTTTGTTTTTCTTCGAGGTGGTCACCAATATCAATCATTTTGAGCTCTAAGAACTCATTATATTTTGATTTTGAAGCCTTGTGTATGTAGTTCATGGCTTCACTACGGTTTACTGATTCTCGGCCATTGGTGTCACTAAGGTGATTTACTTGTTTCTTTGAAAAATGTAATCGCTTCTTGGACCTTCTAGCTTTATTAGCATCGATACCTTGGAAACCTTGGTTTCTTGTGATCTTTGGCATGACATTGGTCTACGTGCTTAAATAAGATTCTGGGTGTCATCATTCTTGAGGATCTTTAGGGTTTGAGCTTTCAACGAACTAAACCGGTAAGTCATCCCACCTTCGAGTTTCTCTCTCGATACCTAAAAATGTGAAAATATTACCTCATGGATCGTATTTAGGGATTTTCTTTATTTATTATGTTATGAAAAAATAGGTATTCCAATTTTTCTAGAAACTCACTAGATTTGAATTTTTGTTGATTTGGGTATTCGAACTTGTTCATTTCTTTTGATTCTCAGTAATCTAATTTTGAATATTATAATGGCTTATGGAACATTTGAAATCCACTTCACATTGTTTTAAGCTCCGCACTACCCGATTCGATTCAACCTTATAATCACCAAGTTTGAACCTTGCATTTGATCCATTTTAAGAGTTCATCGGTGCTCTATTTCAAAGCTTAAGTCTCCAAATCGCAGATCTATTTCAAGTTTCATCATTGTGTAGAGCTCTTTCATTTTGGTTTTTATACCTCCGGGTTTTCTCTCCATTAGAATTTTTGGTATATTCTTCTATTCTCGATTCAAACTCGATTTGTTATGCCCATTAAAACAACCCACTTGAGACCCAAGAAACAACCTAGGGTTAGTTAGGAAAATTATGGAATGCTTTATTTTATTAGAAGTGTCCACAATCAGTTCATAAGACAATAATTGACACTAACTGAGTTTTGGAAAAAGTTTAATCTGCTAGAACATACCTTTTTTATTACAATTATCGAGGTTACCATGTCCAAATTCAAGGGTTAGAAGTTTTAGTTAGGTTCGGGGGTAATTTGTTACCATACCCACTCTCTAACAGCTTAGAAATTCAACCTAGATTTTCTCACACTTAACATATTAAAAATTTCCCTCAAACATACCCATTGGATAGGAAATTTTCTCGACTTTCCATTGATATAAAGAAGTCCTTCTAACTCGTTGTAGAACTCCGGTTATGGGTCTGCAGAGCTTAGGGGTCAAATTTTCCCAAGGGGACACATGTCGAGTGGGGAAGGAAGGCCATTTATCGGGTCGGCGGGTCATGGGTCGGTGTTGGAGTTTTGTTCTTAGGTTTGAGAAAAGAAATTTACGTCCCATGCCATGTGTCCTGCCAAGTGACACGTGGCAACCAAAAACCATGATGGGGAAAAAGGGAGATGTAAAGGTGGGGGTGGTGTGAGTGTCTCGAGAGGTTTCGCCGTGGGGAGACAAAGGGAAGATGGCACGCATGAGTCTGCATGTCCGTAGGGAAATAACATCAAGGTGGGAGTGGGAGTTTGAGAGCTGCGGGGATTTTAAACAAAATTTTCAAAGAAAAAGGATCTCGAGGGTTTCATCCCCTCTACCAACACCCCATGCTACCATGTGGCAGTACCCGATGGATGCGAGATTGCGGGTTGGCGGGGGAAAGAGGTAAAAATATCCCAAAATTTTTAACGGTCCCCTCGAGAAAAAAATAATGTTATGCCTCCACCATCGCTCCATGAGGACACGTGGTGGCCTCTAATGGGGCGGGGCTGGTGGAGGAAATTTTAAATATTTTCCCCAAAAAAATTTAAAATTTTTTCTAAAGATTTTCCAACAGGAAATTTTGGTCATGGGCCCATGTGGGAAAATATTCCAAAATTTTCCCGCAAAAGAAGGAAAAAATTCGAAGGGACATAAATTTTTCTAGAAATCTCAATTTTGGGAAAACAAGAACTTTTGGAAAGCTCTCGATGCTCTCTTTTGCACAGAATCATAAATTTTAAATTTTGACGAGATTTATGGGGTCAATTTAATGAAAACAATCTCTTGGATTTTAAAATCCAACTCGGTAATTTGAACTTATAAAATTTGGTTCAATTTGATTTCCTCCTTCACTCATCATGCCAAATAGACATGGAGGATTGGTCTAGGAAGGATTTAGAATGGGTTAGGAAGGTAAATTTTCTTGATTGATTCCAATTTAAATTTTTACAACAATTGACAGAAAATGACTGTGAGAGGGATTGGAATCGATTTTGTAATGTTTTAAATTGTTTTCTTAAGTGTTCTTTGTCAATTTGAGATCCTTGATAATAAAAATGCTAAGTTTTAACATTTCAAAGCTGGTTATAATGTGTAAGCCCAATGTACATATTAATTAAATTTACTTGCCAGTTTTAAATATGCAATAGAGATTCATTTCAAGAAAATATATTTATCAATTTCATCATCCAAGTGTGGAAATTTATTTGTATTCTAGTCCAAGGCATTTAGTTGTTTATAAACAATTCATTTAAAAGGTAAATTGTAAAGTCTAGTTTCAAATTTAATATATTTCCTAAAGAGACAAGGTAATATAATTCTTTCATACGTATTCCTTCTTTTTCCATTTTTACAAATAGAGATTTGAATCACAATCTGATATTCCAATTTGAATAAACAATGCAAATGAGGAAAGGTATTGCAATTCTTTATTAATTCTAAAGAAATACATCTTTACATTCTTCCATTCCTTGAATGCAATTAGCAGATTTCACTTTTTTTCTTTCAAATGTACAGAACATAATATAAATATATTTCACAATTCGAATAAGTAACTTTCATAACCAATTACAACATCTTTTCTTCACAAATATATATTACAATTTCATCCACTTCAAGTGGGAAAGGTTACAAATGAATTTGTTTCACAAGGGGCTAGCAAAACTATCTTCTTCTGCTCCAGAACAACAACATGCAAATTTTCTTCTTATTTTTCCTTCCAAATTGATCACAACAAAAGTGGGGAAAAGGAAACGCTCTCCACCCAACCAAGACATCCAATGAAAGGAGAAGTTGTCCTTCATCATTGGCCCCTGAGCCCCAACCATAATACACTAAGAGGTGTGATTCAACCCATGGAAACAACTGGCTTCCACAAACACACAAAATTCTTTCAACATGCATAATTCAAATTTAAAATCATAGTTCAACACAAAACAGCAGTTTACAACTACATTTGGAAAATTCAAAAAGAACTCAGAGCTTGGTCATGCAAGAAAAATGAGTAAGGAATATGGAGGAAGCTACTTATGCCTCCCAATGGGAATTGGGCATCCACCTATAATAAACCACCAATAAAATTTCACCACACATATCCTTATGCCCCCCACAAAGTAAGAAATCCAAGCTATTTCTTTTCCATGGTGGATCCCAAATCCAAACTCCTCCTCAAAAATATGATGCCAATGGTATTCCCTTATGCCCCCCATAAGGATTCCCCATAGCCTTCTCCTACACCATCCCTATGGAAGTCTACCCAAATAACCAATCAAATAAACAAAACATACACCATTCACACAATACAAAAGGAAAAAACAACAGAAGAGAAGAACTCATCTCCTACCTCTCCATGTAACTTTTTTTTGAAACAGCAAGCTTCAATGCTAAAACATAGTCCCCAAATATCAATGCCAAATTTGAATTTATCCCCAAATCTCCTCATAAACCCACAAGAGCTCCAAATAGCAAAAATGTTCCCCCAAAGAAGTATGCAAAAAGATTCAACAACCCAAAACAAGAAAAAAGTTTGAATTTTATAGAAGAGGGAAGAGAAGAGGATGATTTGGATCCATGTATGATGCCACATCACAAATCCTCAACTCTAACGTAAAAGACAAATTTCATTCTTCTAAGTACACTAAATAGGTGGGTAAAAATTTGACAATTTACCCGACACTCCAAAAAGCCCACACCCCAAAGGACTGTAAAATAAATAAAAGAAAGAAGAGTGCAAAAAAAAACATGCAATATGATTAATAAAATGCATTAAAAGGTCTAAAATCAGCCTTCCAACCATAGGTATGGTTGGTAAATTAAATCTAGAGGTATGAGACAAGTTTTACTTTTCCCAAAAGCCTCCAAAAATAGCCCCCAAGGAAAATTCGAGTTTTCAAGGTGGTGGAGTATTTCATAGTCAAAATATGACTTACACAACTCTTACACAACTTACACATCCCTTACATATTTAATACAAAGAGCCAACAACTTCCATTATTACTTTCCCATATCCCAATTGAATTTCTTTAAATTTTAAGCATATGATTTCTCACATTAGTCTACAACAATTTAAGTAAATTAAAGAAAGGGACACATCACTAATAAAATACATTCAAAAATAATAAAAAGTAACCACATTAAGAAAAAACACAAAACCCATGGTCACATATAAACATAATACCCCCATGGGAACCCCTAAGAAAATACACACACACACACAAAAAAATAAAAAATGTTGCCATGGTGACCTTATTGAATTCACCTAGAATTCCATTGTGGTTTGTCTCGATCCCCGATGTTTGTTGTGATATTTTAAACCTAAAAACACAAATACCTCCTTCAGCCTCATGGCCATATCAAAACATCCAACATAATATAAATATAATCACAAAATCATCTAAATATGTGAATCACAACAACATCCAAGCAATTTAACAAAATTGCTTACAATTTGTATCAAAACATCAAAGTAACAACTATATCATCATCATTTAATGTCCATTTCTAAGTCTACTCACAATATCCATAATTCACATGCCCGAACAACATTTAAACTATATTTGTGTCAAATAGTGTATCATCATCCACATATTAATGTCTCTAATAATCATCATGCATCGTAACCAAATCAAGATCAACAACCATAATCCATGATAAAATGTCTAACATCATACTGAATCAAAATCATAATAATATCCATAATGAAATCAACAGTATCAAAATAAGCATCAAAAGGTGTCAAAGGGAAGTGGGCACTGCATCCCCTTCCCGTTAGACTCAACTTCCTCCGGAAGTCACTTTGGAACAAATGTGGAAATTGAACTCGTAATGAATTAGAATCCTCCCATGTAGCTGCAGTCTAATCATATCTATCCCACTACACCCAAACCTGATCAATCTCTCGCCTCAAAGGCCCTGTGGTCCTATGATCTAAGAAGCAAACGGGATACACCATCACCTTCCCTAATCCTCCATCTACAATGATGTCCAATCGAGCACATGAGAAGGATTTGTAATATATCTCCTAAGAACTGAAACATGAAACATATCATGTACACGAGACAACAAGGGTAGCAATGCTAGACAAGAGGCCAAAGGGCCGATACGGTACAAAATCTCAAAAGGACCCACAAACCTAGGAGATAACTTAGAACCTTTTTCATAATAGATAGGGATCTTATGTGGCCTGACACGAAGGAACACCTTCATGCCCACATCAAAACTACAATCGATCCTATGTTGATTTGCATACTTTTTCTACCTGTCTTGTGCCTCCTGCAATCTCTTCCTAATCAAAACCTCCTACTACTCCATGTGCTTTAGAAGAGCTGGTCCAAGAGAAACCCTATCCTCTAGCCTATCCCAGCTAAGAGCTGTCTTGCACTCTCTACCATACAAATCTTGAAAAGGAGCCATGAATATAGAACTGGAAACTATTGTTGTAGGAAAAATCCACTAGGTACAAGTACTCCTCCCATTTAGACTGTTGATCCATCGCATACATTTTGAGCATGTCCTCTTAAATATGGTTCACCCTCTCGGGATGTCCATCTATCTCGGGGTGATATGCTATGCTTGAAGTTGATTCTCGTCCAGAGGATATACTACATGGTAGTCCAGAAATGGGAAGTGTACAAGGGGTCATGGGCACAAATGATCTTCTACGCATTCCCATGTAACCTGAAAATCTCATCCAAATATACTCATGTCACTACTCTAGCTATATAAGTGGTCTTCACTAGAGAAAAGTGATCCACTTTTACCAATTTATCAACCATCACCATGATGGCATCGTGGTGATATCTCGAAATTGGTAGTCCAACAATGAAGTCCATGGAAATTATGTCCCACTTCCATTTCAGCATAGCATGAGGATACAGAAGGCCATCTAGATGCTGATGCTCGACTTTAACTCTCTTGCACTCTAAACATCATTACACAAACTGAGCCACATCTCTATGGATTCCTCTCCAATAATACAATTATCGCAAGGTGGCATGCATCTTCTTCACCCTTGGATGGGCGGAATAGGGTACACAATGTGCCTCTACCAAGATGTCCTACCTCAAGACTCCATCTCTAGGAACATATATCCAGCCTTTGTCCCGAGAATACCATCTGTATCTAAGGAAAAAGCATATATCTTCTCCTTAAGGGTCTCGTGACTCGATCTTTGCTCATAGTACAATGTAGAAGGTGTCAAGAGGAAGCTTCCCAAGAATCCTACTCTGTAAATTTGTGCTCACTTTGAAGTGGCCATAGTGACACATCTCCATCTATTGAGAGTGTCTACTACCACATTCTCCTTCCCATTCACATGCTATATATCCATAACATACTCACAAAGAACATCCATCCAATGCCAGCGATGAGTGTTGAGATTGGGCTACATGAAGAGGTGATGAAGACTCAAGTGATCTGTCCTGAGTGTGAATCTCTAATTAAGAATAAATTTCCTCCATCAAACCAAAGCATGTACAATTACCGCAAGCTCAAAATCATGAGTCGGATAATTAAGCTCGTAATCTTTGAGTTTGCAAGACTCAAAAGCCACTACTCTACACTCCTGCATCAACACACCTCCAAGCCCCACTATGGAAGCATCTATGCAAAAAAAGAACCCACCCTATGGATCCAACACTGCAAGAATAGGTGTTGTAGTGAGGAACTCCTTCAGTTTCTTGAAGGACTGCTCACATCTATCTAACCAAACAAACTTCTTCCCTTTCCTCTGAAGGGAAGTGATAGGGTGTGAAATCCGAGAGAAGTCTCAAAAAAATCTACAATAGTAACCTACTAATCACATGAATCTTCACATCTCAAGTCACTATAGTGGGTGCTAGCCAATCCGTAATGGCTCTAATATGGGAAGGATCGACTCTAATACCTTCCTAAAAATGATATGACCCAAATATTGTACCTCATTCTGAAAGAATGCACACTTCTCAAGTTTTCGTAAAGTGATGCTCCCGAAGGCACTGAAGGATCTCGGCAAATGTGCCCCTCATGATCCTCACATGTACATGAGTAAATCAAAATGTCATCCGGGAAGATGAGCAAAAGTGATCTAAGAAAGTCCTGAATACCGATTCATCAAACTCATAAACACTACGGGGCATTAGTCAAACCAAAAGGCACCATTGTGAACTCATAGTGCCCATATCTCGTACAAAAAGAGATCTTATGAATGTACCTTCCAAAATCCTTAGGCTGATGGTAGCCTAACTTAAGATCAATCTTATAGAAAAGCGTGGCTCCCTTCATCTGATCAAACAAGTCATCAATACAAGGAAGGGGATAATGATTCTTGATCATTACCTTGTTCAGTTGGTAGTAATCAATACATAACCACAAGGATCCATCCTTCTTCTTCACAAAGATCAATGGTGCACCCCAAGGGGATACATTAGGATAGATAAGGTCTTTCTCCAAAATTCCCTCAAGTTGTAACTTGAGCTCATAGAGCTCATGGGTTGGTCATCCGATAAGGTGCTCATGAGATAGGCTCTGCTCCAAGAACCACATCTATATGAAAATCAATCTCACATGGGGGTGGTAACCCTAGTAGCTCCACTAGAAAGACATCAAAAAAATATCTCAAAATGGGATGATCATCTAGTGATGGTCCACTAGACCCATCCTCCGATCTCGCTGCATCGTAATAACATAAATTTGACAACCCTATCGCACACACCGCTTAAGTTGTACAACAGAGATGGTGTGAAAAGAAATGGCTCTCCTAACCCCTGAAATCACTTTGAATCAACTACAAAATTATGTGCAAAACATATAGTCTTGTGGTAACACTCCATCCCGACCCTATGTGTAGATAACCAATCCATACCGAAAATGATTCCATATGAGCCCAAAGGAAGGATAGAGAGATCTAAGATAGTGGTGAAAGCTCCAAAATCCACTAAGCACTCCTTAACTAAGGAATATATATATATCTTGGTTCCGAAGCCATCTCAACATCCCAACTAAGAACCTACCTAACTACCACCAGCCTCCATCACTTTACTAAAGATGGTGCAATGAAAGAATCAAAAGAACTAGAATCAAACAATACAGAGGTACGAATACCACCAATGCTACCTGTGGTCTCAATGACTATACTCTAATGCTCTTCCTAGTGGTTCTCAAATCTTGCATAAATCCATTGGCTACATCCCATGTCATTAACATTCGGCTCGAGATTTGTATCTTACCCTTATTGTTAGCGTTTTGTGCAGGGGTCTCTCAAAAAGTTCCCAAAGTAACTCCACAACATAAACATCCTCTCGATCCTCCCCAATGAGTATCAGCTCCAGATCTACCCTAGAAATTTTTGGTGTGGATCTTGATGATCCAAGCTATGGTCTGCTGAGGTCTCTACCGATGAGCTCCTACTAACTAAGCTCTATGCTCACCCCGTGTCCTAATGAGACCCCTCAGAGGAGGCCGCATACCCAACCTCTCTGTGGAGGTTTATGAGGTGGGCGGGACTATTGCTACTTGTTGTTGTTCCTAAAATATAAGCATGCTAAACCCTGTCCACCACGAGGAAGGGTTAATGAGCTCGTCAATATACCTTCCTTCATCTATGTATACAGCCCCGGACTCGGTCTCTAGCCTACTAGGTCTTTCCCGAGTCTCCTCTCTGCTATATAGGCCTTCTCGACGGCCTCGCCTAATGTCTGTGTGGGCAGTGGATCTAAACTATACCTCCAATGTCTAAATTTAGGCCCCAGATGACCCTGTCAATCTGCACATACACATCCTTCATATACTTAACATAATGGAGTAGATCCAAAACCTACTCTCATACTCTACTACTAAAAGAGATGTTGGTCAAAGATCATGAAACTCACCGATCCTCTCTTGTATGTAACCTCCATGAAAAATATCTACTCCTGAATCTCTCCTTAAATAGCTCCTAGGTCACTATCTCGGAATCAACATGGACATTTTTCTTCTCTTTCCTCCTGCGTACTCCTTCTCCATCCATTAGTAGATGGATCAGAACATGATCTTTCATGTTGCTAGAACAAGGAAAAGCTTGAAGAAACCACTCAATCTCACTAGCTAGGACTCTGTCTCGAAATCCACCCATATCACCCGAGTAATGTGAGGGTCAAAGCTTTAGGATCTCCCCGATGTGATCTGTGGTTGTGGTCCGACGGCTCCGGGTCTCTCTACACACTCATCCCTAAGCGTAGGGCTCCAAGATCTCTCTCTGCTCTCGAAACTTGGTCACCCCTGTCCCACAGGTGGCGAGTCTAGCCTGGATGACTCAACATGGGAGTTCTCTCCTCTATGCTCATCAATGGGTCGAGGAGATACTTGGCCCTCTATGAAATGGGATCTATCATGGCTAGTTGCATGTCCTCTGCCTAATCCTCTATGTAGAGCGGCATTAACATCCCGAGCAGTCTTCAAAATTTGGGGTAGGATGGTTACTAAACCTTGATTTGGTTGTGGTGGTGGTGGTGGTAAGTCAGTCCGTGTGAAAATTCCCTCGCCGCGTCTGTCCCTCCTGCCTGCACAGGACCAAAGCGAGAGTTTATTTTCCTAAGTTTTATTCAATTTCCATGTTTACTACAATAAGAAATTTCTAAACTAAATTGTTTTCTAGATTTAAAAGTGTGTTAGGTATAAGTTTCACGTCCCAAATTTTCTAGTGTGTGCGTGGTCCAAGCTTTTGAACCCGCTCACGATACCAATGTGTGATGCCCATTAAAACAACCCACTTGAGACCCAAGAAACAACTTAGGGTTAGTCAAGAAAATTATGGAATGGTTTTTTGTATTAGAAGTGTCCACAATCGGGTTGCAAGACAACGATTGACACTAATAGGTTCGGAACAAGTTTAATATGCTAGAACATACTTTTCTTTTATTCCAATTATCAGAGGTTACCACGTCCAAATTAAAGGGTTAGAAGTTTCAGTTAGGTTCGGGGGTAATTTATCACCATACCCACTCTCTAATAGGCTCAAGTTCAACTCTGATTCTTCTCACAATTAACACATTCAAAATTTATGTAAAACATTCACATTGGATAGGAAAAATTTTCATCTTTCCAATGATATAAGGAAGTTCTCCTAACTCCTTGTAGAACTCTAATTATGGGCCGACAAAGCTTAGGGGTTAGATTTTCCCCAAGGGAAATGTGTCGAGCAGGGAAGGAAGCCTATTTGTCAGGTTGGCGGGTCGCGGGGTGGTGTTGGAGTTTTGTTCTTGAGTGGGAGAAAAAACCAAATTTACACCGCGCACCCGTGGGTCTACTAGGGAAACGTGGCACCCAACTTCCATGGTGAGGAAAAAGGGAGAGCGAAAGGTGGGGTTGTGCAAGATTTTGGTAGGTTTCACCATGGGGAGATAAAGGGAAGATGACACGCATGGGTCCACATGTCCGCGAGGAAATAACATCGAGGTGAGGGTGGGAGTGTGGGGCCATGGGTATTTTAAACAAAGTTGTTGAAGAAAAAAGATCACAAATTTTCTAGCCCCTATGCCAACACCCCATGCTAGCATGTGGCAGCACCCACTGGATGCGGGATTGCGGGCAGTGAGGTTAAGAGGTAAAAATTTCCAAAAATTTTTGACAGGCCCTAAAGAAAAAGTAATGCTACACCTTCGTTGTTTGTGCTCGTGAAGACACATGGTGGCTTTTGATTTCCTATGGGCGACGGAGGAAATTTTGAAAATTTTCCCAAAAAAATTTCAAAGGATTTTTCAAAGGGAAATTTTTGGGGCCGTGGGCCCGCCAAGGAAAATTTTCCCAAATTTTCCCACTAAGGAAGAAACAAATTTAAAGGGTCATACCTTTTTTAGAAAGCTCGGTTTTGGGAAAACGAGGACTTTTTGGAAATCTCTCGATGCCCTCTTTACACATGAATCATAAATTTTATATTTTGATAAAGTGTACGGGTCAATTTCATAAAAACAATCTACATGATTTTAAAAAGTCAACTTGTAATTTTACCTTATAAAATTTTGTTCAATTTGATCTCCTCCTTCACTCATCATGCCAAGCAGACATGGAGGATTGTTTAACAAGGAAGGATTTAGAATGGGTTAGGAAGGTAAATTTTCTCAATTGATTCCAATTTGAATTTTTTCAACAATTGACAGAAAATGACTGTGAAAAGGATTGGGCTCAATTTTGCAATGTTTTAAATTGTTTTCTTAAGTATTCTTTTTCAATTTGAGTTCCTTGATAATACAACATGCTAAATTTTAACATTTCCAATTTGATTATAATGTGCGGGCTTTAATCTGTACATATTAATTAAATTTACTTGCCGATTTAAAATATACAACAAATATCTATTTCAAGACAATATATTTATCAATTTCATCATCCAAGTGTGGAAATTAATTTCTATTCTAGTCCAAGTCATTTAGTTTTTATAAACAATTCATTTAAAAGCTAAATTGTAAAGTCTAGTTTCCAATTTAATATATTTCCAAAAGGGACAAGGTAATATAATTCTTTCATACGTATTCCTTCTTTTTCCATTTTTCTAAACAGAGATTTCAATCACAATATGATATTCCAATTTGAATCAACAATGCAAATGAGGAAAGGTCTTACAATCCTTTATTAATTGTAAAAGAAATATATCTTTACATTCATCCATTCTGTCACAATGCATATAGTAGATTTCACCTTTTTTTTCTTCAAATGTTAGAACAGAATATAAATATCTTTCACAATTTGAATAAGTAACTTTCATAACCAATTACAACATCTTTTCTTCACACATATTTATTACAATTTCATTCACTTCAAGTGGAAAGGTTACAAATGAACTTGTTTCACAAGGGACTGAAAAAACTATCTTCTTCCGCCCTAGAATAGCAACATGCAAATTTTATTCTTCTTTTTTTCCTTCCAAATTGATAATAACAAAGTGGGGGAAAGGCAACTCTCTCCACCCAACCAAGACATCCAATGAAATGAGAATCCATCATTCACCATTGGCCCTCGAGCCCCTACCATAATACAATAAGAGGTGTGATTCAACCCATGGCAACAACTGGCTTCCACAAACACACAACATTCTTTCAACATGCATAATTTAAATTTAAAATCATAGTTCAACAAAAGACAACAATTTACAATTGCATTTGGAAACATTTAAAACAAAATTCAGTCTGATCATGCAAGCCAAAGGAGCAAGGACTATGGGGGAAGCTACTTATGCCTCCTAATGGGAATCGGGCATCCACCTTTAAATAAATGCCAATAAAATTTCATGACACATATCCTTATGCCCCCACAATTTTTCTTATGCCCCCACAAAGTAAGAAATGCAAGCTATTTCTTTTCCATGGTGGATCCCAAACCCAAACTCCTCCAATAAAAATGATATCAGTGGCATTCCCTTATGCCCCCAACAACATGGATTCCCCATAGCCTTATCCTACACCATCCTTATGGGATTCTACCTAAACACCGGTCAAATAAACAAAACATACACCATTCACATAATACATAAGTAAATAACAGCATAAGAGAAGAACTCGTCTCCTACCTCTCCATGGTAGCTTTTGTTTCCAAACATCAAGTATCAATGCCAAAACATAGTCCAAAAATAACAAAGCCAAATATGAAGTTATCTCCAAATCTCTGTATAAATCCACAAGAGCTCCAAATAGCAAAAATGTGCCCCTAAGAAGTATGCATAAAGATTCAACAACCCAAAACAACCAAAAAGTTTGAATTTTATAGAAGAGGGAAGAGAAGAGGGTGATGTGGATCCATGTAGGATTCCACATAACATATCCTCAAATCCAACACAAAAGACAAATTTCATTCTCCCAAGCACAATAAAGAGGTGTGTAAAAATTTGACAATTTACTTGCACACTAAAAAAATCCCACACCTCAAAGGATTGCAAATTACATAAAAGTAAGAAGAGTGTAGTAAAAACATGCAACATGATTAATAAAATGCATAAAAAGGTCTAAAACAAGCCTTCCAACCATAGATATTGTTGGTAAATTAAATTTAGAGGGATGGGACAAGTTTTACTTTTCCCACAAGCCTCAAAAACAGCCCCAAGGACAATTTCGAATTTTCAGGAGGTGGAGCATTTCATACTCCAAATCTGACTATTTATTTAAACTTTAACCATATAATTTCTCACATTAATCTACCAAAATTTAATTAAATAAAAAGAAAGGGACACATCACTCATAAAATACAAAAACAATAATAAAAAGTAACCACATTAAAAAACACACAAAACCCATGGTCATATAGAAAGTTAATCCCCCATGGGAATCCCTAACAAAATACAATACACACACACACACAAAACATGTTGCCATGGTGACCTTGTTGAATTCACCTAGAATTCCATTGTGGTTGGTCTCCAATCCCCCAATGGTTGTGATATTTTAAACTTGCAAAACAAAAATACTTCCTTTTGCCTCATGGCCATATTAGAACATTCAACATGATAAAAATATAATCACAAAATCATCTAAATACGTGAATCGCAACAACATCTCGAGCAATTTAAAAAAATTGCTTACAATTTGTTTCAACAACAATAAATTAACAACTATATCATCATCATATAATGTCAATTTCTAAGTCTACTCACAATATCCTGAATTCACATGCCCGAACAAAATTCAAACTATATTCGTGTCAAATAGTATATCATCATCCACATATGAATGTCTCTAATAATCATCATGCATCATAACCAAATCAAGATCAACAACCATAATCCATGATCAAATTTCTAACATCATCTTGAATCAAACACATAATAATGTATGTAATGAATTCAACAAAGATCAAAATAAGCATCAAAAGGTGTCAAAGGGAAGTGGGCACTACACATACTATTATGTTCTCTATCAAAGATTTGTCGAGTTGAGCGATGGTTATGTTGAGATCCCTTTGACTCGTTGTGGGTTCCTTCATTAGTTGAGCTACTATGTGAACTATTGTTTTTGCATTGTACCTTATGACTAATCCAAACTCCAAAATTGGTTCTCCTTGTGGGTGTTTCTAGTTCTGTTTCATCCTAAGATCTGCAGTTCCTTGACACTTTTGAAGAACTCCAAAGTGTTACCTTGTTCGAACTCTTAAATTATTACACCTTGATCAAGGTTATATTTTTCTATTCTATAAAACCGTGAATCATGCATTTAATTTGATTTTGAAGCTATTACTGTAGCATTCTATACACTTAATACTTACTTCATTTTGAAACTGTACTTCTAGAATGAATGCACTATGTAAGATTATCTTAAAACTCCATTTCTTCATTAGGTGCTAAGCTATAATGACTGAAACTATTTCAATTTTGGTATATGGTAAAATTTCATCCTATTGTGTGATACTTTTGAGCATTGTGAGGGAGGCTTGAAAGTAAAATTGTTACAATTGTTTGTTCAACATGATCCTTCTCATAGTTCTGAGCTTGACTACTTGATCCCTCACTGTTTGGCCTTTTTGCAACTCTGTATTGGACATCATTCTTCATTTTTAGTTGTGAATAACTTTGAATATTTGATTCTGAAAACTAAAAACTGTAGAAGTTAATCATTTACTTCTTATTTGAGAACTTGGGTAGGACATGTTATTTTGGAATTTTTGTTCATAATTCCTACATGCGTTGAACATTGAAGTTTTGTTGAGATGTTGTAGTCCCATTTCTTTTCTTCTTAAATATTGCATTTCATCATTATTACAGCTTTAGTATGCATGCTGGAAAATATAAAATGTCAATTTTACATGGCGAAGCCCTGTCAAAATTTTCTCATATTTCCTTCTTTTATTCTATTTCAGCTATAATAATTGTACTTTCCGATTACAACTACATAATGTATCACTTCTTTATTTTAATCTGGTAAATATATCTTTCATCTATTGAATCACAACTTGTTTTTGGAATATTAAATTTGATAAGTGTTATCTTGATCATGCCATGCATTTTCTTCTTTCTACGCATTACTACTTGATTTACATATAGATTTTAAATCATGTACTAGTTAAAGAAAATGATGGAAAGATGTAACATGTCCATTTTACATGGTGAATCCTGTCAAAAATTTTATCATATTTCTTTCTCATTTTGTCTTAGATGTAATCTTGTCTTTCCAATTAACTTTAGCCTTTATATTCTAATTATTCTCGCTTCACCTATTTAAAAATATGAAACATGTACTATTATCTTTTAGTGAAGTAAGCATGCTAGTCTCTCCTTTGATTTTTGCCTCTCTTATGTTCCATAGTTTTTCTTTTCTTCTCTCTCTTTATTTCTGAGTGAATAAATCATGTATGTTGTTATAGAAAATTACTTTTATCAGTTGTGCCTTTGATCCTCATGTAATTTATATCTCCTGTTGTTAAGAGATCCATCTACACAAATTTGGATAGTATAGGAATATGGATTAACCCTGAGCTCATAAACTGACAGTTTTCCCTTTTCTGTTTTCAGGTATAGTGCCTTAAGTAGCGAAGATGAAGATGGAACAAAGCTTGGAGTGGAGATGCATCAACCAAGCAACAAAAGAAACTTCAAGGCAATGATGGGTTCATTCATACTCCTCTATTTTCTCTTTCATGCATATGTACCTCTTACTTTAGTAGTTGTAATTTACTCTTCAGTTATATTCCACGGCTTGTGTGGGAACATTTGAAATTCCTTATGAATAAAACATTGAATTCTGAAACTGAGTTGTGTATTTCTTTCTGCATTTCAGCTTTCTAAATGGATTTTATGATGAATTAAACAACTCAATAATATAATTGAATGTCTTAATCATGAAGGAAAGAACCTTAAAAATACTTGTAACATTTAGCAATGAATTTGATTTGCTTGTAATCTACAATTATGATTTTTGTTCCAAAACTTAACACTTCATCTATTATGCAATTTGATGTCTTCATCAAGATAACACATCTATCGCTCAGATATTTGTGTTCTTTTGCTGAAGATAGTCATTAAATTACAAACTATGTGATCTATTACGTTTTGTAACAACACACATAACTACATATTTCATGTAATCAATAATTAATTAAACATGAATAATATTGTACTAAAATAATCTCCCTAGTTTAGGCTCACTTCACCAATGCTATCCATCGTAACAAAGTTTCAAGTTTCTCATTTTTGCACAAGTGCAAAAATTATCAACAAGCATTAGGTAACACATAATCCACTACAAAAACTATATTTCAATAAAGAACAAACAATTACATTTCCTTACCCATTAAAGAAAGGCCATTGCAACACAACTTGTCATTATTTTTGTTTTTGGTTGATTTTTTCCACCACTATCTTCATTCATTTCATTTGATTTCTTTGAGGTTTAAAAATTAAAATTTAAAATTAATTATAATATATGGACATAAATAATCAAAATAAACAATATTGATGAAAAACATTGTTAAAATTTTCATCAATACCTTTTCTGTTACTTGCGATTAAATTTTTGAATGTCGTCTAATGTTTCATTATTTATTGCACTTGGCCTATAGTTACATAAGAACATGGTGTAGCGTAGAAAATCATCTTAATTTCAATAACAATATAATAAATTATCTCATTATAAAATAAATAACGTAGTAAAAATACGAGAAATGAAGCATCGTATCCACGATATTGAAACTACCTCAATAACGCATCTACGCCATTCTCTCTTTACGTTCCAAATATGAGAATAAATAATATATATAGCCAAAGTATTATTTTTTTATCTTACAATTTATTTTTTCTTGTTCAATTTTCTTCATGTGGATTCCATTGTTAACCCTCTGCACAAAAGAAGCAATCAAAAACACATTGTAATTCTCTTCAGCAACAAGTGTTATATGATCCTTAATCAAGATACATGTTGATTTCATGTTAAATATCCATTCTTAAGGAAGTTAAGCATATTGGGTGTCAAACTTGGAGTTTATCCCCTGTTAAAAGAAATGGAAAACAAATTATGAACAAATTTTACATAAGAAAATTATTTCCCTAACAAAATTTCAATAATGTTGCTAATGTCTAATCACGCATAACATATTTAGGTGAAAATTGCTGCTATATAAAAACTGACATTGAAGAGAGAAAAGCATAAGATTTCTCTTAAAATAGAAATTTTAATACTCAACACACAAGAACTGCATAACACACACAATTTCAGAAATCTGGGTCATAAATGTGGCTTCTCCATTATTCAATAAACAAGAATGAATAAAAATGAATACCACCCAAAATGTTTTTACCGATCCTTACTCTAACCTCTATTTATTATTGTTTATGAATAAAAGCATTGTTTATAACTCACAAAAGTACCAATTTAACTTTTCAATCTTAAGGATAATTTATCAACAATATGGTCTAAAATATCAAAAAGTTTTATTATACACAAAAATATCTATAGAAATCCACAAGCACCGATCAAGAAGAGTATGGAAAGTCACATGAGAATATCTTACCTACAAGAAAATGTTGCCTACAATATTAATCAATTAAATTAATGTTCCTATTTTTATTAATTGTTGATGTTAATTTTAGACTTACAATGTAAAAAGAGTTCAGGGATACAAAATTGATCCATACATCGATAATGAAAGTGATACCAAAATGGAAAATTATACTTCAAACTTAATAAACAAAATTTTGGATCCATTGCTTAGTAAAGTAACCATACAAAATAAGAATGTGCTCGAATGAATTTTCCATTTATATAATATTATATTCATACAAAACTAAAGAGAATGATATTTGTATTCAAGAAATGCACAACATTTAAACTAAAAAAGAGAAATATTAATAGAGAAATTGAAAACACCGCTTTATTTATATAAAACTGAATGGTAAACTTATGACCCTACAAACTATTACCAATTTTATCCCTATTACCAACAAACTATTACTAAACTCTCAACAAATTTAGATTCATCACATTCATATAATAAAGACTGGTATATAGATTCCCTACTTCACCCAGTATTCATAATTCGTATTCTGAGAATGAGAACCTTACCATCTATGTGACCCATTCATTCTCGTCTTTTGATAATAATGGTTTGTATGCCTACGTTTCATGCCTTTATCCAAAACAATCGCATGGGGATCCTTTGGTTTCAGTTGTTATTACTACCACACATTGGCAGAATCACCTCCTAGTTCAATTACTATTACAACTAGTGAAAATTTCTATGAATAGTTGCCAATTAGTTGTTGTGGATTTTATTATAGGTGTGAAAGTAAGGAGGAAACACAAAGTCAAAATCTCCAAAACTATGGAAGTAGTACAACATCTAATAGGTCATTCAAGTTTTCTATAAATGGGAGGAGGATAGGACAGATCATTCATGTCATGGATGTGTTTTGTAATAGGTTCGAGTGAGCCACCGAGGTTTAAAAATAAATATAAGTGTCAAAAAGAAATTTATTGGTGTGGATTCTATACCCAAGCATTTTGTCAAACACATAACATGCAGTCCTTGACACTAGATTTCTATGCAATCATTTTTTAAAATAATCAACATGCATTCTTTGGCACACTTAATCCTTGGAGGAATTTTGGGCTTGATGCTAGGCACAACACTTTTGAATATGGAATTAATTCTATCCACACCATACAACTATACTTATTGGCCTTCTATATTTGGTTTAAAAATCTTGAAGCATTAAACATGTCAACAAACAGATCCTCTAAATTTGAGGATCAAAACTTTTTCTGGTTCCTAAAAACCATTGTGAAACATGAATAATTCGATACATAATCTTTATTTGAATGCTATTAGAATAATTTATAGAAGATAATTTTTTTAAAGGAATAACAAATCATCAACTAGGTATACAATTTATAATTTTGACATATATATAAAATCGGTATACAACAATCTTGTTATAAAACAAATGTTGTTTATAAAAGTGTATATAACCATTTAGACCTAGTCACACCGGCTAGATTGAAAATCAAAAGTATGGCTCAATAGTGAAAATTTTCCTTTATCCTCTTCTTCTTTTTGCTATTGATGAATCAAATCATAGTGAGAATACTAAAAAAGCTAGTAGACAACCTACAGGAGATTGGTAAGAATCCAAGTTACTTTCCATACAATCTAAGATTTGTTCGCTTTGTTGGGAGTATGACAGTCCCAAGTTGTAGGGAATTTCCTCCAGTTTGATCTGATTTTTTCAAAATTTAGAGGTTTAGAGGTCTAGAATTGGGTGTTAGGTGCTCATAAACAAGGTTATTTGATTTGATCGGGGGGATTCAACAGTGCCCAATTGTGAGGATCATGTTGGGAAGCTAGATTTTATGATGAGAGAGGCTTTAACATGGATCGTAGTTGGGTTTGTGATTGTAGTTCTTCTATTGGGACTTATTTCATGTAGGCCAAGCAGAGTAGTTTTCGACACGATAAATCATCCATTTATTTTGATGAGGGTTTGAATGAGATAAATGGGTGTGAAGAATTGATTATGTTTAAATGAGGTGAAGGGATCACAGGTTTATGATATTCGAATGCAAGTGGAGAAGTGTTGGGGAAATCGAGTTATGGGACTGTGTATAAGGAAAGGCTGCAAACAAATGGTGGGATGATTGCACTCAGGCTTCTTAGGGATCATTTTTAAGGAGGCATGAGGACTTTGTTCCTATGATTCAAGAATCGGGTGTAATCGAAATGACCATCTTGTTTTTTACTGGGATTTTATGTGCATTTACCAAGTGGGGAGAAATCGGTTGTGTATGATTATATTCCCAGAGGAAACCTGACACACCTTTTGCATAGTGAGTGAAATATTTTAGCTTAAATCTCTCTTTTATTTTTTTTAAATTTGATAAGAGTTGCATTTTTAATTGATCCTCTGAAATGCAACACACCATTTCTTTGTAAAATTTAGAATACAAAAATAATGTACCTGATGCATATTCATTCCCCTTATCAAATGCATTATACAACACATGTATTGGCTTGGTATACATAAGGTGAGAATATTGATAATTGGTTTGATATTAGTAACATGTTTGGAGTGATTCCTCCTACAATCAAGTGTAATCCCTGTGTTTATCCATCTTAAATGCATTATAAAACATATCTATTTTCTTGGTGGGTAGAGAGGAGACTATTGGGTTCGAGTTGATTTTGAAAGGAGACTAAAGGGATTACCTTAGGAATTGGGTATCATTTTACTTAAAATTCTTACAGGAAGGAGACCAGATCAAAGGGATTCAAAATTCAAATAGTTGATCTACCGATGGTTGTGAAGAATTTTGTGTTGGGATGGAGGATTTTAGAGATTTTCAACCCAACAATTCTAGTAGGAGGGACAAGAATCCGAACAGAGGAAAGGATGCTCAGAGTTTTACAACTTGCAATGGGTTGTTGTGCACTTTTTCCCTCTATTAGACCATATATGAGAGAGGTAGTAAACCATCTTGAGAAGATATTCCCTACACCTCTGTCCCTAACCTATTCATTTTCACCACATTATACTTCTAATGATAGAATTAGGAGGGAATGTTTTCTTTCATTAGGTGGATGGAAAGGGCATTGGCTTATCTCTTCTTCACATATTCCTTAGGGATTATATTGAAACCTAATTTACATTATTAATGCACCTGCATCGAGATGTTTAATCCTTTAATAAAAAAACTAGAATGCATCGATGAAACATTTGTATTTCATTTATTGGAAGGTGGATCTATGATCAATTAACCTTGCTTTGGGAAAAAAATTATATATAGAAATTTCATCTTTCAAAAATCTTATTATGAAACGGAAACAATATATATAGAACATAACTCTAAAATCGATTATTGGAGCAACTAGGGAAGCACTGAAATATGTCAACTATGGAGGTCATGGATTAGGTTAATGGAACATGCTATTTTATTTTGTATGTGTCGTTTATGAAGAGGGCATGGGAAAAGGGGCATGCAAATAGCTCAAATGGTGGTTGTTGAAACCATTCAAATAGAGGCTACTGAAACCACTAAAAAAAAGGCATGGAAACTCCTCAAATAGGGATAGGGATAGGGATAGTGGTAAAGTCACTTGTTTTCCGAGTTCCATTCTTTTGACTAAAATTTTCCATTAGAACTTAAAAACATCAATAAAGCAATATGTCTAAAACATATAAAGGTTCTTTTTGGTACCTTTTTTTATGCTTTACAATCTTTTCTTGTAGACAAATTTTCCCTATTGTGGATAGTGGAATCTAGACACCAATATAATTTTCTATTGAATTTTTATTTTCTTCTAATTGGTTCATTTGATCTCACACACTTTTCCAAACCGAATTGTAGGGTTGTTTTGAAAAAAATGTTTCATGTTCAAGCTTGTTTAGATGACTATAAAAGAGCCTAATTTTGCAAATGAATTGGATTTATAGAAAATATATTTTTTGGTTGGATATTTTATCTTCTCAATGTTCTCCTTCTTTGAGTATACATACTCCTCAATAATATCCACTTACAAAATTAATATTTAATGAATAAAAAAGTTGGAAAAAATCCACTAATAAAAAATTATGAAAGAATATACAGTCAATCTCCATGTCATTTCCTCTAAGAGTGGAATATCCAAAATAAGGATTCAATCTTAGGGTGCCATGGAGGGTTAATGTAGCTAAATAAACTGCAAAAAATGAAACTTCATACGTAAAGTAGGAGCATAGAAATGTTTTCCTACTAACTTATCGTGGTTGTTTAGGAGATTATTTTTATTTTTTTTCTATTCATGTCATCCCCCTATAACCATCGGCAATGCAAAAAGGTACCATTCCATACAAATATACGAGTGCACCATGTAAAATCATTAAAAATCTCAAATAGGAGCATGTAAAACCATGTAAGGCCAAATAGAAGCATATAATGGCATAAGGAAAAGAATTCATGTTTGAGAGAGCACTAAATAGTAACATCCTTATAGAAATGTGGAAACCATTGTAAAAATATCTCTAGAAATCATATTATGTGGAAAAATACATAGTAATTAAATTATTTGAAAGTAATATACCAAACCCACCTTGGAAATTTATTCTCTAGATAAAAAAAAAGGGAAGCACTGGGAGGTTGTCAACTCTATAGGTTGTCAATCAGGTCAATGGATTTTCCACCTAAACAAAGGTTGAACTACTATTTTTTCGACAACCTTCTTATAAAACTATGAAGGAATTGGTGGAGAGGCCCATATGGTATGTGATCAAAGTATGCAATCAAATTTGTGATGATATCCAAGGAAAATACGTTCTTAAAATCATTGCATATAAATTAAGCAATACAAGGAAATTACTTTCTTAAAGTGCTACATATGCAGTGGTTTACGAATAGGACATGGGAATAGGGGCATGCAAATATCTCAAATAGGGGTGTAGAAACCGCTCAAACAGAGGCATGGAAACCACTCAAATAGGGTTATGGTGGGTAATATTTTTCTTGATAAAGATGCAGCTATGATTTTTGAAAATGGTTGAAAATGGGAGTCCTGTGACAGGTGTAATGATTTGACAAGGAGTCTGTGATATGATGGCTGACAAAAAATAATTAATAGTTTAGTTGGATGGGAATGGAGATGTGATTGGATGGAAATGGATTCATATTGGTCAAACTCACATAGACTATCGTGCCACATCACACCTCCTACAAAATTTTGTGAGGGATAGTGAAAACGAGCCAAACATAGTTGTAGGTTGCTAGACACTGCTTGAATTGGAGAAATGATTGCTTAAATCATTGTTGCATTTAGAGGAGATGCATAAAACCATATTATTATTATTCGAATCCTCTTTTATGCAAGTTTGAATGGTTGTTTGAGAATAATTGTTATGGATGATTTACTTTGAGTGGTTGTGTGGTTTTTCTCTATGGTGGGTTTGAATCATTTTTATGTTTTTAATAAAAATTTCCTTTGAAAATAACAGACAAACATTTTTCTTCTTTCTACATAAAAACTTTGTATGCCATCTTCAGGATATGGGAAGATGAATTTTTTTGGTGAAAAGGGTTAAAGTCATGTATGTTCTTAATGTATATTTCTGATGCCTGTGATATTAAAGGTTTTTCATATATGGAGACAAAGGAAAAGAGGATATTTTTTTTATTCTAGATTTTTTTATTGCATAGAAGATTGAAGAATTTTATTATTTTTAATAGTTTTATGGTTATCCCTCCTTTGAAGTAGGGATAGTTAGATTATCTCTAAAACTTAATATCTTCCTCAATTCTTTTCTTATTAAATCATGAATTGTATTAGAAAACCTTTACAATTTCATATTTTGAGAGAGAATATTATTTATTGGATGTCAAAATTTTCTCCACTAGTGAGGGCTTTGGTTCTATTGTTGTATGCTAGGAGAGGTTCCTTTCCATAGTGGGTTGGAACTATGCCACATTTAAGAAATGAAATTTTATTTATTAACTTTGTATGTCTATGTTTTCAGGGAAAATAGCTCTTAATTAAGTTAGAGATCTACATCTGAAAGAGGCAGAAGCTAACCATACTAATGTACACAAATTACAAAATAGATCAATACAATGATAGAGGTACATGGGTCTTGGAATAAATAAAATGATCATTCCATATGTTTCCATTAAGCTTCAATATAAAATGAAACTGAATAAACCTTCACCTCGATAATGTAGGAATATAATCAGTGCAGGGAAACAATAACTATTCAAGTGGAAAGTATGAAAATGTATTGGTATATTTATATTTCTAGTGCTTGATTTTATTTTTGGGTGCTTCCTTTTAGAAGTCCTAAGGCCAGTTCCCTTGTTTGTATTTGTAGGTTTTGAATGGTGATTTGTGGCATGTAATTTGTTGTTGGGGTGTGCAACCTATTTTATAGTCTTCTGGAATCAACATTGAAGCATTGGAGTTCGAATGGTTAAGTTTGGAGACTTCTCGGAGTTTTTTTCTATTTGTCTAATATTTTTGTGTTGTGACATTGTTGTGTATGTTTTCATAACTCATGGTTAATTGGTTGTTGTCATAGTGATGGATTTTTATCGTGAAAAGTTGAAAGACCACGAATTTCTCAAGTCACAATTTTTTCAAACGAATTTTTCAAGGGTTGGTTATAGAACTTCTTAGAAGGATTTTAATATTATAAATAGAGGTATTCGGAGAATCCTAATGTACCAAAATTGATCAAAGAGATCTGGAGTCTCAGAAGATCTGGAGGGATAAAAAAAATATCTAGGAGTCTTAAATGTGGTTTAACATCTTTGGGAAATTTGTTATGATTTCACGAGTCATTTCTGTGTAATTGTAATTGAGAGAAGACTATGATAATAAAATATGAGAAAGTTCTTGGTTGACCTAGCCCACATTGGGTGAAGAACTTTAAATCTTGTCATGTCTTTTTTATTTTGTGCATTGTTTATATATACTATTATATTTCTGCAAGTATAGATCTACTAAATAGTTTCCTATTGTTGGGATCTAAGGAATTATTTCCATATATTAATTCACAAATTCCTAACAACTGCTATCTAAGATTTGGTGGTTTTATTCTAAAGTGGTGAATCACATGGAAATTTTAACTTGAGTTGGAGTTATGGCGGAGATGAGGACGGATCGAGGGTTGAGAAGATCAATGGAAAGAAATATAGTTTTTACAAGATGTGGATGGAGGAGTATCTATATTAGAAGGACCTACATATTCCTTTGCTTGGAAAAGAAAAGAAATCTATATCCATGACAGATGAGGATTGAGAGTTGTTGGACATGAAAGAACTCGGGGAAATTTAGTTATGTCTTGCATCTTCGGTTACTTCCAACATATCACATGAGAAGACTACAAAATGTCTCATGAGTACATTGGGGAAGTTATATGAAAAGCCCTCTTCCACTAATAAAAATTAGTTATGAAAAGTTATTTAATATAAAGATGTCTGATAATCATTATGTTGTTGATCATTTGAATGAATTTAACATGGTTTTGAGTATGTTAAAATTAATGAAAATTTAATTTGATGAAGAAATAAGGAATTTTTTAATTTGTTTCTCCTTGTTAGATAGTTGGGACAACTTGGTTATGGTTGTAAGTAATTTAGTCTCTAATAACTTAAATTTAAAGTTTGAAGATTTGAGAGGTGTGATCCTGAGCAAGGAAATATGAAGGAGAGATCCAGGGATTCTTCCACTTATAGAAATTGTTTGATGGTGGAGAGAAGAGGGAGAAAATAAATAAAGGGAAAGGTAACCATGGGAAGTTGAATGATCATGGAAGGTCAAATTCCAAGAGTGAGTGGGAATGTTGGCACTTTGGGAAGGTCGGTCATGCTAAGAAAGATAGTTTTGGTATATGGAATTAGAATCAAATCTCATGTGTTCAAAACTTTCCAAAGATGGAAAACCTAGGTTGAGAATGAAATCGGTCTCAGGATGAAATTTCTAAGATCAAATAATGAAGGGGAGTATTGCAGTAATGAATTTCTTGATTATTGTTTAGTAAATGGGGTCCATAGGAAAAGGAAGGTTCAAGACTCCATTAGAAAATAGAGTGTTAGAAAAAATAAATAGGACAATCATCGAGCATGCTAGGTGCATGAGGTTACATTCGGGGCTTCCACTCATTTTTGGTGGAAGCGATTATGAGAGTTGTTCTCTTGATCAACGAGAGGACCCTCTATGGCCTTCAATGGAGGTATACCTGAGAAGACATGGTCTGGTAAGAAAATAGATTACTCATTTCCTATAGTATTTGGATGTGATTTATTAATTCACATTGATAAAGATGATAGGACCAATTTAGAGGCTAAGTCTAATAATTTCACCTTTGTTGGATATGGTGATGATGACTTTGGTTTCTGTGTTGGGAGTCTTAAGGAAACAAAAATATTTCGGTCCGAGATATTGTTTTCAAAGTGAAAACTTCATATATAAATACTAATTACAAGAACAAAAAGAGGAATAAAATAAATAATACATAGTGTTAGAGAAAATTTTTGATGATAAGGTGTCGAAGGGACTATTTTAGGTGCATCATGTTCTACAAATATAGTTCAAGATCCTACTCATCAGAATCCCAAACTCTTAAGGTGATAAGGTCTTCTAGGATAAGAAAGGAACCTAAATGTTTTAATCTATATTTGAGTTATTTATTGGTCAAAGAAAGTGGAGAGCCAAAGTGCTTTGAGGAAGCAAAGTGTAGGTGGATGCTAGGAAGAAGTGGGAGTAAACCATGAATGAAGAGAATAGATCTCTTATTGAGAACCAAACTTGGGATCTCGGTCAAGCTACGTGAGGGAAAGAAAGCATTGCATAAAAATTCGTTCTAAATAATCAAATAGGAATATGAAGGAATAGAAAGGTATAAGGCCCAGGTTGGTGGTCAAGGGATTTAAACAGAAGCAAGGTATTGACTTTGATGAATTTTTTTCTCCTGTTGTTAAAATGACGTCTATTAGAATTGTTCTTGGTTTAATAGCAATAAAATACTTTCTCTTTGAGTAGTTGGATGTAAAGACTCCATTCCTTCATGGTTCATTAGAGGATGAATTGTATATGTAAAATCCACATGGTTATGATGTCAAAGGGAAGGAGATATTAGTGTGAAAATTACATAAGAGATTAAATGGCCTCGAAATAAGCTTCGTGGTAGTGGTACAAGATGTTCAAAAGTTTTATATAGAAGTAGGGTTACTTCAAGTGTCACTCAGACTATTACATGTACATCAAGAAGTTTCTTGATGATAATTATATTATTATGTGCATGTATTTGGATGATAAGCTTGTTGTAAGGGAATAACATGCAGAAAATAAAGGTACTCAATAAACAATTAGGTAACTCATTTTCATGAAGGATTAAGGGGTCGAAAAGAAAATACTTTTCATGAGAATAACTCGAGAATAGGAAGGAAAGGAAGCTGGAATTATCTAAATAAGTGTGAATAAAGAAGGTCTTGGAGAGGTTTAGTATCTTTGGATGCTAAACCCAGTAAGTACTCCTTTGATAGGTCACTTTCAATTATCAAAGGATAATATTCCTAAGACTCGAGGAGGATAAAATCTATATCTCAAGGGTAATGTACTCAATAATGGTTGGAATCTTAATGTATGATTTGGTATGCATTATTCTTGATATTTCCAATGGAGTGCGAGCAATGAGCATGTTTATGAGTTATCTAGGTAGAGAGTATTGACAAGTAGTAAAGTGGATCCTACACTATTTGAGAGGGACGATGGGAGTAGAATTGTGTTTTGTTAGATCAAACACTACATTGCATGGCTATGTAGATTAGGACATGGTAGGGGATTTGATATAGGAGGAGCACGACAAGTTATGTATTTACGGTTAGTGATACAACCATGAGATGGATTTCATAGTTACAAAAGGTTGTGGCTTTGTCAACCATAGAGGTTGAGTATATTGTTGCCAAAAATGAAATAAAGGATATGAATTAGCTACTGACAACAGGTTGTTTGATGATCCGAGAAAGAAGTAAGAAGTTAGGAGATTATATAGTGATATTCAGATCACTATTCATTTGGAGAATAACTCGCTTTCCACTCTAGGACAAATCACATTTAGTTGAGATATTATTTCATCGGGAAGCTTTGGAAGAAGATAATTTGAAGCTGGAAAAGATTCATACTAGTCGAGAATCTTGTAGATATGATGACCAAGGCGGTCATAAGGGAGAAGTTAGAGTTGTGTTCAAATTTGGTTAGCCTTCATGCATAATAATGAAGGGTTGGTAGTTTTTCTTAGTGGGAACTGTCTCTAAGTGGGATATTTTTGGGTGTGGAGCCTATTTTATAGTCTTCCAGTAATCAACATTGAAGCATCGAGTTTGAATAGTTAAGTTTGCGAGACTCTTATCTCTCAAAAGTGCACCCTATAGAGAGATGGTTATAGGTGTTCTAATCTATCAAATGGAACTCTCTCTTTTGTAGATACAATGGAAAAATGTCAGGTCTGTGGGTATACCTATTTTGAGGTGAGTCTCCAAGATCAAATCCAGTTCCTTCTTGATGTATCGTAAACTAATTTTCTAGGGTTTGACAGTAAAAGATGACTGTAAATGGATTCAACAATGGGGTGATACACCAAAATTGTTTGAGGTATTTGACTGAGTACATGCACATTTGATATGAAAATGGATTCTGGATGCACAATCCAATAGTTTTTAGTAAAATATTAAGGTAAACACTTGATGCATTGAGGGAAAGTTTCACAATAATATTGTTAAGCTACACATGCACACTAATATTCATGTAGAAATTACTAAATTTGCAACAGGGTAGGATGATTAATCAGGAATTTTACATTCACAAGAATTAATAAGACATACACAAGACTACAAATAATTCGAAAGGAAAAATATACTTCTCATTCAAGGGGAAAAATTGACAAAACCACTTCAGCACTCCTATGTCCAAAACGTCCTTCCTTTGTGCTTTGCCGATGCACACAATATGTAGCAAAAACTATTCATCTCACCCTTCCTAAAAATATACTAATACTGTAATTGCCCATGAATCCTATTTTTACCCTTTATTTATTAATAAATAAGGGAATAACAATAGGTATGATAATACAATGAGACATTAATAGCCTTTGGTTACAAAAATACCACTTAGTTAAACAATAGTTTGAATATTATATTTTTAATAAAGTTGGGTAAATAATTCGCTAATAATAAACCTTTCTTGATGAGCAAGTCTTCTCCCATGTGCATGTAATTTTTTTCTTCTAGTGCTTGATGTGACATCTGCAGTTCTGATCCACTTGCCTCCTTGGATGCCCATGCAAAATAATATGTCCCTGTGTGAGAGAAATATATTTCTTTTGATTTAACATTTTACAAAATTCACCCAATGCATGGGGACCACCTTTAGGATCATATGCAATACACTATCCCTGCAAATATAATACTTTTGTTTTGTTGTCAATTCCCATGTAGGGACCACCTTTGATGTGAACACTTATCTTCCTCCTGGATTTGACCACCCTTGTTGACATGGCATATTATTATAATTTGAAATAAAGAGGGGGTCACTTTTGAAACACTGCCACACTATATACTTGGCCACCTTTTGATTGTCATACTATATCACCGACCCCTTTCAATAATTCTTCATCATATAACCATTTACCTCTTTATTTGGCATGGACATAAGTTATGATGTTGTCAGATTTTGGTTTTTTGTTATATTAAGGTTTTTAGACCTTAGAAAAGTCAAAAGAAATGATTTGGTTTATTATGGGGTTGGTCCCCTTTTTCACAATGGATCAAACCTTTGTGATCTTTTTTTGGCTAAGTTAACCATTTCCGAGTTAGGATTTTCCATTTCATGGACACGTATGTAATATTTGACCCTGGTTTTGTTGAGTTAACTCCTCAATCGAGTTTGAGGAGAAAATAGTTTGAAACCCTATTATTGGGTCATTATTTCTTTTCAAAATTCATTGAATGATGGTGAACACCTATTTAAATTTATTCTCATCCACCATTATTGTGGTCTCAAGCTCATGACTAAGACACTTTCTTGTTTTCTTGCTAGCCTTCTGAGCTACTATGCTTCTGTGGACTTTGAAGGTGAGCCTCTGGTTCCTTGGGCTTTAACCTATTTCTATCAGTCATTTTGGCTTTTTTGACACTATTGGAAGAGTATTAAAGCACCATTTTGGAATATTTCGAGATCGTTTTGGCTCATAGATGAGATGGGTATGGAGTTTTATTACCTTTGGGTTTACCCCGTAGTATGGGCTTGGACGATGGAGGTTTTTAGAAATTATGGCCTTGGTTTCATGCTACTATGATGTGGTCAAACTTTCTCGGGTGCTTTATTAGGATTCATTCCATTCTGTTTTACCTCGTGGTATGCGTATTTATAGTCATTTATTTATATCTCTTCATTTTCCAATGTGGGTTTCCTTTTATTTTAGTTGGAAACCGAGTCACCAATGTTAGAATCTTTAGTGGTTCTTTGAGCTACTGGTTGGCTGGCGCTAATGGACTAAAGAAGGTAAGAACTAATCTATTGAAAAAACTTTCATTTTAATGTGATTTTATATAGATCTAATCTCGAACCTGAAAATACTTCTAGGTATTCAGTTTGTATGAAAAAAATTTGTGAAACTTGCTTGTTCTTGTGACATTATTGATCTTGTTGAGCCCTCTATTTTTCTTATAAATTTATTCTTCTATGGATGCAATTTTAGAGAGTATGGAGGTAATATTTCTTTCCTATTCTAGTTCAATATTCACCCAAAAGAAATATGAATCTATCTTTTTAAACATGCCCAATTCATGCTTGATCATGGGGCTCGACTTTTTAATTTTCTCTACTGGGTATGCGAGTTCCATTCAATTTATTTGGGATTTTGTTTCTCCCGACTATGCAACCCTGCTATGATAAAACCATGGAAATATTCTCTCTCATTTATTGCTTCAGCCTAATACTATCTAATATTATGAGGGGTTTGATGTTTCTTTATTATGGAAAATACCGAAACTTCTAGTGGTGATTACTCTTTCTTTCTCTAAAATTGGAAATACAATTTAAAATTTGTTTCGCATGAAATTCCTGAAATCCTTTCGGAAATATTGTGGCTATCATGTTCATGAAATGCATGGTATCTGTAGTTTTTTTTATAGTCGGGCTATATTGGAAATAACAATTTACTTTGTTCAATCATATGGCATATGGAGATTTGGTTGTTCTTCCTTTTGCTCCATGTACTGAATATAATAATTGAAATGACCGTTGGTGGTATTCCTTGATGATGCCTTAGTGCATTTCGTATTGATACTTATGAAATCTATAACATTCTCTATTTTCTCTTACATGAATTGCAAGGTTTCTATGATTTCCTTTATTTCATTTACATTGTGAAATTAAAGTATAGTCTCATGCATATCAAGAAAGTCATTTTATTTTGGAAATCAAGGCATTCTTGAATTGAAAATTGTCCTTTTGGATCTGATTTACATTGAATAATGCTTCAAAATTGTGTTGATAGTTAGTTAGTGGATGATGATGCCTCTCCAAAATCGTACGTTAAACCGTAACATGGCATGATTCTTATCTTCATGTGTTTACCATAGTTATCATATTTCTTACTAGTGTAGTTTGATGACATCAACCTATCAATGAAGTTCTCTATTATCTTACTTTGATCTTTGCTTTCTCAAATAGATTCTACTTTGATATACATTTGTACTGTATTTTGAATTTTACCTTTATTTTTCATTGGGTTCTACCTTATAAGATTGTCCTTAAATTTTATTTTTTGGCTTGTAGACTACAATGTGTGCTATGAAGATCATTAAAATTTTCCATTTAAAACTGCATCCTTTTGATCCAAATCTGTAGCTTACATGTTGATAGAGTTTATTTCTCATTCTCAATCTTGTATAAAACTCATAACATTGATGTTCCTGCAGATGGCGGTTTTTCTTGGAAATGATGTATTTGAAAGCTTTTATTTATTCAGAAAGATGTTGCATATGATAGTCTTTATTCTATTGTTATTTCCTGTATCGAAAGTCCATTGGTGCTGCTATGAGAATATTTGTTTGACTCTTTCAATTATGAAAATAATAACATCATTTCTTGTATTTAAATTCCATAACAACACTATGAGATGTTCTTTTTTATTATGTGTCATCTTTTTGATGTACCTTCTCTCTACTTAGTTAAGAGATTCATCTACCTAAAATTGATAGCACAATATTCAAGGTTTAAAACCCGGAGCTCTAACTGATTTTGTTTTTTGATCATAGGTACATGAGCTGTTGAAAGCTAAAGGCGTAACTAGGAATGTAGCTACACTTCCGAAGATGGAGATACATATTGAAGATAAATACAATGAGAACCCAAGGCAATGATGGGTTCTACCTTTAATCTTTTGCTTTCATTTTTATGTATATGTACCTCTTAGCTTGAGTAAAGATAAGTTACATCCACGACTTGTGTGGGTTTACTGTACTTTTATTCCTCATGAATAAATGAACTATTTTCATGTAATGAGATGTATATCTTTTCTTTTTGTACTCTCTTCATTTTTATGGATAATAAATGAACTTATACAACTTAGAACACTTAAGTAATTCACTTAATCATAGAAATAAATTAAAATCAAGTGTACCTTTTAATGCTCATTGTGAATACAATTGCTTATAATACTGCACCCTTCCATGCTTCAAACCTGCAACTGAGACTACTGCTTCAAAACGTAAAACCTTACATATGCCATTTTCCCCCTTCACCAAGGCCTTCCAACAATCCTCCTCGACTACTACATTTTCTTTCTGAAGATGATACATTGGAGAGGTGGTATATGCAAAGTGTTGCCTTTTGGGGCAACACTTTCAATTGTCGATTTCATCAATGACATTCTAATATTTTCCAAAATTAAGGAAATAAAATTGTATCGCTTTCTGATATTGACACCCAAAATATAGTCAAACTTCTAACTTGACCCTTCTGAGAAACTTTCAAGTTTCGAGTTCACCTTTTCCGCACAGGGTGGAAAAATGTCAACAGAGACCTCGGGAGCATTTTGTAGTCATCTACTATTTTCATGCTATCACATTGATGTTTATTTTCTATTAACTATAATTTAAACAACAGTTGTCACAGTGATGGATTTTAATCGTGAAAAGTTGAAAGATCACGACTTTCTCAAGTCACGATTTTTTCAAACAAATTTTTCTAGGGTTGGTTATAGAACTTCCTAGAAGGATTGTAATCTTATAAATAGAGGTATTAGGAGCATCCTAATGTATCCAAAGTGATCAAAGAGATCTAGAGTCTTAGAATATCTGGAGAGATCAAAAATATCTAGGAGTCTTAGATGTGGTTTAACATCTTTGGGAATTCTGTTGTGAGTTCATGAGTGATTGTTGTGTAATTGTAACTAAGAGAAGACTGTGATAATAAAATCTGAGCAAGTTCTTGGTGGACGTAGCCCACATTGGGTGAACCACGTTAAATCTTGTCTTTTTTTTTTTTTTTTCGTGCATTGTTTATATATGTTGTTATATTTCTACAAGTACAGATATGCTAAATAGTTTCCTACTGCTGTGATATGAGGAATTGTTTCTGCATATTTATTATCAAATTCTTAACATTTGTGTCTCACCTCACGAGGCTGAAACAACGTACAAAACTGGAAAATATGGAAGATAAATGGATACAAATCTTTTAATAGGAATTCCATAAGAGATTCGTATAATCCAAATCGGTATTCCACTTGATCAATATATAAGCATTTAAAGTAAAAGAATGAAAATCAATCGAGGACTTCCATCAGAAGGTCATATAAATTAAATGGCATCTAGCTCGACTGTGACCTAAATGGAATACGTCAATCAGAGATTGTGTATATTTTTTATTAAAATAAACACACTAGTATGTTTTAATCCAAAATCTTATTTCATACTGTAATATTTACCTTTTATAGAATATTTCTTCTATGGGTAGCAACTTATTTGAATACAGAATGTGGCATGGCTATAGTTCGTACGAGGGCTGGCTATTGAAACTATTTTGTATTTTACCATTAACACGTTTTTACTTCTGATTCTTATATTCTTACCACACGCTTTTGAGAGGCATTTCCAGGAAAGGGATGAATTTAGAGAGAAATCAGCTGAAGATAAACCACAACATCAAGCTCAAGCCAAACAACGTCTTCCTCAGAAGCAGAAAAAAACAGAATAAAGGCCTTTGACATGCATATGCGTCAGAATAGATTCAACAGACTACATCATGTTGTACAGTTGAAATATATGTATTTATGTGCATTTTTATTGATAGTAGATTTAGTGGCATGGTATTTAATTTTCATTAAAGATAAGAGGATCGTTCCTTAGGGTGTTGTTTATTCTATGGAGTGTGGGATTACAAAGTGTGGGATCGTTCCTTAGTGTTATATTCGCTATAAGTATTAACTGTTGCAATTCGTATGAAAAGAAACCATATACCATTCCCCATGGATAAGAGGTATGGAGTTTGGGGCATGCTTGGTAAGATTCCATTGAATACAGACCTTTGTGTTAGAGCTTAGATGGATATGTTTGCTGCCTGAAACATCCATATATTTTATTCTTTGAAGATTGCTGGTTCTAGTTGTTTCTTGCATCAAAATTAGATCAATTTGATTATCTTGTACTGTGCCGGAGTAAAAGGCATTTATTGGGTACGGCTATACCTCTAATATACAACGTTGCATCAATTTTAAATGAATAATAAAAGAAAATTTCTTTTGAAAGCAAGGAAAATTTTTGTGAAATACAAAGTGAAAGTTACTTTTGAAATCTATAACATTTTTCGATAGGTTGAGGTGTTCTCTTTAAATGAGCCATTTTCATTTTCTCCTTGATGAGAACCTTATAATGAAATATGGTTGCGGTCAATGTATATTTACAATTTTATCTGATTTTCTATGCAATTCTAGAAGAAATCCTCTCGATAGAAAAAATAGTCAATTTCATTCTGCACTCAATTCAAAAATGCCTCCGCAAAGTGAACAAAACCCCATTATCAAAAACTATTTCCTCTTTTCTACATGATTAATTTTTAGAAAAGAGGAAATAGTTTTTAAAGGAAAAAGGATATTTTTTTATTCTGCATTTTTTAGTGAGTGGACAACTAAAGAGAATTTTTCTTTAGAATAGTTTAATGGCTATCTTTCTCTTGAACAAGGGATGTTTAGCTGGTCTCTAAATCTTAAGATCTTCATCGTTTCTTTTCTTATTAAAAAGTGAATGGTATTTGATAACCTTTTCCATTTCAGATTGTGAGTGAGAATATTATTTCTGATGTTAATGTTTTTTCCGTTAGTGAGGGATTTGGTTCTGTTATTGTATACGTGGAAGAGATTCCTTTCTATACTGGATTGGAACTATGCCACATTTAACAGATGAAACTTTGTTGATTACCTTTGTATGTCTATGTTATCATGGGAAACTAGCTCTTAATTAAGTCATAGATCTGGGTCCAAAAGAAACAGAAGTTACCATATTAGTGTACACAAATTACCAAATAGATCAATACAACCACAGAAAAACAGGGATCTCGGAATAGAAAAAGGAGCATTCAAGATGTTTCCAATGAGCTTTATAGAAAATTAAAATAAAAAAACCTTCACCTCCATAATGGAGGAAAATAATCAGGCCTGGGGAAGCAATCACTTTTGTGAAAGTGAATGTATGACAATGTATTGGTATATTTAAATTTCCAATGCTTGATTTTGATTGTGAGTGCTTCCTTTTAGAAGTCCTAAGGCTGGTTCCCTATTTTCTATTTGTAGGTTTTGAATGGTGAGTCGTGGCATGTACTTTGTGTCTCGCCTCACGAGGCTGAATCAAGGTACAAAAACTGGAAAATATGGACGATAAATGGAAACAAATCTCTTAATAGGAATTCCATAAGAGATTCACATAATACAAATTGGTATTATACTTGATCAATATACAATTATTAAAAGTAATAGAATGAAAATTAGTCGAGGACTTCTATAGAATGTCATATAAACTAAATGGAATGTCGCTCGGCTATGACCTGAACTGTGTACGTTGATCAGATATTGTGTATATTTTTTCATTAAAAAAACACACTGGTGTGTTTTGATCCAAAATATTATTTTATACTGTAATATTTTCCATTCATAGAATATTGCTTCTATGCGTAGCAACTTATTTGAATTTAGGATGTGACATGACTATGGTTCGGACGAGGGCTGGCCATTGCAAATATTATATATATTACCATTAAAATGTTTTTCTTTTTGGATTCCTAGATTCTTACCACGCGCTTTTGAGAGGGTTTTCCTGGAAACAGATGAATTTAGAGAAAAATTGTAACGACCCAAATAATCACAACACGAACAACACAGTAAAAGACAGGATTTTTTTTTTTTGACTTGCTTGACACATAACATGGCGCAACATGTCGTCACCAAGGTTACAACTAACTCTGTGAACAACTCGATACAAGGATGGCCATAAAAGCAGCACGGAAACGTCCACACCTATCAAGGACAATATTTTTTTTTTTTGACAGAACAACATAGAAGACCAACCACTTGATACTCTCACAGCTAGGGCAAGCCACAGTAAGAAATGATTGGAGGTTATTTATTTTGATAAGACACCCTGGATAAATTTAAAGGAAGAAGGTCAAATGAATTCACCCTTAAGACGACATTAGTTCATTCTGAGGTTTAATAGAAGCTCGAGGTTTTATACGTAGTTATTAGCGCTCTTACTTAGGCTTCACCGAAAGAGCTTATCCAGAGGAAGCCACTTACTTTTAAATAGGCTGAGAGATAAATTGAGTGGTTTCAAAATTTTCTTCTCTTACTTGTTAAATCTTATTATAAACTAACCATTGTTTTCCTTTAAGCTTGTCTTTAGCGTTCACAAAAAAAAAGAGTAATTTTTACTAGTTCAGTTAGGGATAACACGCTATATAGAATCACTTTGCAAGGATAGTCTCACTCTTGATTACTTAAGGCAATGTTTGTTTTCAAGGGGATCTAAACCACAACGTATTTCTTTGAATAAAACTTTTAGGTAACTTCTGTAAGGAAAACCACCCCATTACGACTTACATATAACACATCAATACAGAGTCTCAGAAAGATTTAAATTAACACTTAATTCTCAAGATCCAAGTTTTACAATGCTTATGCCAGTGAAAGTTTGAATAACATTTCCCACAAAGATAAGTTACCAGTTTACCTACAGAAGGACAACATAACATCTTCATGCAAATTTTGAACAACCCAAGGCAAGAGGTCTTCTAAATTCCTTTGCAATCACTATTACAAAATTTACCTCACATTGGACATTTTACAAGGAATTTCATAAATTGCACTGATGAAACCTTTACAACTCTTTCCTTTAATCTACTCGCACAATCCATCTGCACAAATACTAGCTGGAATCAGTTCACGAGAACTGAGCATGTTAAGACTACCCATTGCAACAGTAAGCTAACATTTTATAATATCATGAAAGTAAAATTCTAAACTCAAGAATGGATCAAATCACAAACCACTAATCAACATGTTTCACAAGATGACGAGATTTATACCAGCCAACAAGGAGGAATCCCAATATTCAAGTGAGAGAGATATTCCAAAGATAATCAAGGTGAGACCTTATTGGTGAAGACAACAAGGCTGAGAGTATTGAGATTTCAGTCAAGTAATCCTATGGATTACGTGATTGAAATCTAACACCCAAACATCATTCTATTATTATTAACCAAAAAGATAAAGATCGGTCAAATGACTTAACATATTCAAAATTACTTGTTAACAAGATTGCATTAACGCACATCCATGTTTTAGGAAGAATATAGGCTGACCATATATAAACACAAATCAGTCAAAGATTAAAGTTAACTTCACTCGGTAAATTTGAATAAACCAACATACATATAATAGTCACAACACTATAACTAAATCGAAGGTTCAATATACCAAGCAATTCTCACCGAACCTAATTATTTTTCATCAAGAAGTTAAATAAATTAGATTCTATCCAACTAAAATTACATACAACAACTATGGTTGGATTACAGTGCAAGGATCAAGAAGAAGTCTTTTCACCAAAGGTTGTTATTATCTTACATCACATAATCAGCAATAAACCCGTAATCCACCCTCGTATGATCATTGTAAGAGTTAAGGACTTAGCTCACTAAACTATGTAACTGAGTCGATTCATACTTTTTTTCATTTTCATACAAGTCTAACCCAATTCGAAGAAAGATAACCATTCTATTTTCACACATGCCTCAGTCAACACTTACTCAGAAAGTCCCTACCTGAATTATTGAAGGTTTGCTAAGCTACAAAATGGATTTAATAGAAACCCATTTCATTCGATACTTGAATTTAAACAAGCAAGGGATAGTCTGTTGAAAATATAAGTGAATCGACACAAGATCCTCTACCGTGACCCAACTCGAGTCACCAATCACAAGGTTAACAGTCAGCGAAGGGGAAAAGTACAAAGCAAAATACTCTTCCTACGAACTATGCCTTCTCTTCCGTCTCTAAAACAACATATGAATAGCTTGGGTATACCCATCTATCTCACGACAGTCTACTCGACCTATCCTCATAGTCGCTCCAAAGAAAACATCTGCTACTACAGAGTTCGATTCACAAGGAAGATAATTTACATAGAATGTCTATAACATCATACACTTTACCAAGAAAGAGAAAACTCTACAATTTTAATTTCTGCCTTTCACTATTACATCCATTTAGAATAAAAGCATTATCAGGCAGTCATAAAGCAACCTAGCCATTTAAAAAAAAAAAAAAACTGGAATTAGAATTGTAATCGGTTTGAGATAGCTTTTCATAAATTACCATTATTGATCAGACAATTGCAGTAACTAATAACATAAACAAAGGTTAAGTTTTACTGTTTACCTAGTTCATTCATTTTGTCCATTGTGAAATAATTTTATGCTACAAAATACCATTTTCGAAGCTAGAGAGCAATTAATTGAGGAGCAAGGAAAAAGCAGAAGCCCATTCTAAATGCCATAACAGATAAAAGAAAATAGAAGGACATTCAATTCATGACATAATAAAAGGGTAGCAGAAGATTGCAAGGGCAGGTTTAACATGCCTGGTTTAAAACGCCATCTCCATATGCATATGATTGTTTCAATGCCGCTGCTTGCCCTTAACCCAAAGTGCTCTGCGAGCTCATGCTAGCGCCTCATTCACGCGGTGAAAAACAGCTACAACCCAACCCCATGATTTGAAGCTCGGACACAAGACATAATGATTACCTCACGCTCCTGGCTCTGGAAGGCATCTACCGTAATGATAAATAACCTTTTCCTCCATCGGGTTGAGGACAGCATCAAACTCGGTGCAAAATTTCAGTGTAGCATTGTAAGGTGATTAATCAAAGAAAACTTTAAAAGTGACTTCATGAAAGCTCATATTGCAAAGCAAAAAGTGCTTCATAAATACTCTGATATGAAACAGATCCGCCCCTATGAGATTCTCTTCCATGAGTTACATCGTACAACAAGTAAGATCTCAATAAAGAATCTTTGTAAATAAATTTCATCAGTGTCTGCTTTGTAACACCCTCGCTTTGATCGAGTTCACTTTTTCTTTATCTGCACTCATTCACTCTCAACTCTTGTATTTTCTATATTTCTCAGTCCAATTCTCAAACACCTTTCTTATCTATTTATTCATGATTCCACACAACACTAACTCACTCTTCAAAAGAACCTCGAGCCACCCCTTCGACTTCCTAAGTTGACCTTTCAATCTTGAAAACTCAAGAAGGTCAGTTCACCTTTCCTAGCAAGTTCAAGAGACAGGAATGTCAAAAGACAAGAACTATCTTTTGCACTTCTTCATCGAGCTAGGAGCATGTTTGAGGAATTAGAGCTCAATAGAGACTCATCAGCTTCTCTAACACTGACCCAAGTTTGAATTTAGAAGCGTGAACAACATTTACCTCCCATTATTGAGATATACCTGTCTTTAGTGTCTACCCGACTGTGATTCGAACTTCATGAAGATAATGTTGCCATTATGCAAGATTCCAGAGCTTTAGCATCTTCTTTAAGCTGTTATAGACTCAACTTTTACCTGGTTTCTTGAATAACTGATACAGACCTCTGTTACTGGTTTTTTTTTTTTTTTTGTGTTTTGAAAAGGCTTTGAGCACATTGAGGATCTCCTTCATGTTTGATTATGCATAATGATGGAAGAGTAGCCTTACTCAAATAGTTCCATTCTTGTTTGATTAACCGATTTGTTGAAAACCTCAAAACATAAACTCTACACAAAAAAAAGACAACTCATACTGCTTGCTCAACCACTGAGAAAAGTATTCAACATCCTTACCACTGAACTTCAAAAGTTTAGTTCCTTTTGTGATTTCAAAAATCCGGTGCAGCTTTGAAAGATTACTCAAAACCCTAAAACTACCTTCAAGATTTGATCGAGCTTCTTCCATGTTAAATTCACCACCTGGACAGAAGCGACTTTCCAAAATGAAAAGGCAAGACAGCTCAACTAAAACTTTATCTCGTCCTTCTACTACAGCTGCAAGATTTTGCAACCAGCGATCACGACGTGGTCGCGTGCAACGAGAACATCGGGTTCGGCATCAAGCGGTTCCTTGGGATCACCCTGCGGCGGTTTGTCGCACTTACTCTCCACAGAGGCCTTTGATTTTACGAGGTAAGTTTACTTCTCTACCACTGCACTGTAGCTGCTGCATATAGCGAACCACTTCCTCACGGAACTTTCACGGGAGAAATTTCAGTTCTACACTCCACTTTGAAACTTCTGTACAACACGAATTTGAGAATCCACACCCACCCACGCAATATCAGGGTGACAGACCTTCATTTCACCATCAATGAATCCACTGTCTAGAACACGCTGAAGCAATTCATCTCAAATCCCAACAAAAAACACTCCTCCTTGTTCACGCGGCCAGAACAGGTCAAAGGGAGCAGGTAGCACAGGGCGCAAGAAATTTGCAAATCAAAGGAATTAAAGGAGGTGGGGCGGCTGGCAGAGGTAAGGCCAGTGGGGGATGGCCACGTACCAAGTCTAGAAGGCAGGAAGGGGGGTGAGGGACAGTAGGTCCTTAGGCACAAACAGATGGAATTTTGACTTTAAAACCACGTCCCCTCCAACCTGCGCCACACACCTATATTTTGCTTCTTAATGCATCATGGACCAAGCACATGGCCATTAAACAACTATTTCACAAGGGCGAGTCAACATCCACCACGCAAACAACTAACTCGTACACCCAGATTATCATTTAGACCAATGCCGATTGGGTGCATGCCACACAAAAATTGCATAATGCGAACTGAAGCCACACACTCGAATCTAAGGATTCGATTTACTAGTGTAAAAATACATATATCGTTCTACACCCATGTCTTCTGGGTATTTTATTTTAAAATATAATCCCATGTAAATGAAGTACGCAACAACAGATACTTAAAAAAAGAGTGTATATAATCCAAATTTACCAGAGTCACCAGAACATCTCCAACAGTAACTCAGTAACAAGTTTATTCATTGGGCTAAAGCAAGTCGAAAAACCTCAGTCTTTTAATTCTCTGCTGACTAAAGTGGGTTCTATCCCAACTCATAACAAAACCGAACCCCAAGTGATAATAAACCAAGCGTCGAACTCATCAACCCTTGTCGATGGGTTAAAGTCCTTGGCTCGACAAACGAATAGGAGCGAGGATGGAAATGGCTTGAGAAAGTTACTAGCCCAATCAACCTTCGAAAAGGGTTTACCACCAAACGGGCATTACAAAAATTATCTGAAAATAAACCATAGCATCAAGCTAAAGCCAAACAACCTCCTCTGAGAAGTAGGAAAAATAGAAGTAAAGACTTTGACATGCACATGCATCACAATATATCCAATAGAATGCATGTTGCTTTATAGTTGGAATATACGTATTTATGTGCATTTTTATTAACAGTGGATTTGCTAGCGAGGTGTTTGATTTTCTTTAAATAAAGAGGATCGTTCCTTAGGGTGTTGCTAATTCTATGGAGTGTGGGGTTGGTAATGCAGAATTGATTTATTTATGTAATTTATTTTGTGTTATTTAAGAGATCTCTACAACGTTGCATCAATTTTATATGAATAATAAAAGAAAATTTCCTATTGAAACCAAGCAATGTTTATGTCAAATTTCAAAGTGAAAGTGATGTCTTGAAATCTATAACATTTTTTTTTGATAGTACAGGGATATTGGAATAGAAAAAGGAGTGTTCAAGATGTTTCCAATGCAATTCAATAGAAAATTAAAATACAAAAATCTTCACCTCCACAATGCATGAAAATAATCGGGCATGCGGAAAAAATCATTTTTGTGAAGGTGAATATACGACAATGTATTGGTATATTTTAATTTTTCAGCGCTAGATTTTGTTTGTGGATGATTCCTTCAAGAAATCCTATGGTTGGTTCCCCTGTTTGTATTTGTAGTTTTTGAATGGTGAGTCGTGGCATTTGCATTCTGTATCACGTCATGAGGATGGAACAAGGTACAAAAACTGGAAAATATGGAAGATAAATGGAAACAAATCTCTGAACAGGAATTCCATAATCCAAATTGGTATTCTACTAGATCAATATACAAGTATTAAAAGTAAAATAATGAAAATCAGTGAAGGACTTCTATAGAATGTCATATAAATTAAATGGGATCTAGCTCGACTTTGACCTGAATTGTATAGGTCGATCAAAGATTGTGTGTATTTTTCATTAAAAAAAAAACACACTAGTCTATTTTAGTCCAAAATCTTATTTTATACTCTAATATTTTAAATTTATAGAACATTGCTTCTATGGGTAGCAACTTATTTGAATACAGGATGTGGCATGGTTATGGTTTGAACGAGGGATGGCTATTGCAAATACTTTTGTATTTTACCATTAACATGTTTTGCTTTTTGATTCCTAGATTCTTAGCACGCGGTGTTTGCATGAAAGAGATGAATTTAGAGAAACATCATCCGAAGATAAACCACAACATCAAGCTCAAGCCAAAAAACCACCTCCTCAAAACCAGGAAAAATCTGAGTAAAGACCTTTGACATGAATATGTATCAGAATAGATCCAATAGACTGCATGTTGCTTTATAGTTGGAATATATGTATTTATGTGAATTTTTATTAATAGTAGATTGAGTGGCCTGGCCTTTAATTTTCATTAAAGAAAGAGGATCATTCCTTAGGGTGTTGTTTATTCTATGGAGTGTGGGGTTGGTAAGGAAGAATTGATTTATTTATGTAATTTATTTTGTGTCATTTAAGAGAGATCTACAAGGTTGCATCAATTTTAAATGAATCATAAACGGAAATTTTCTTTTAAAAGAAAGGAACCTTTTTGTGAAATTTCAAAGAAAAATTTACGTCTTGAAATCTATAACATTTTTTGGCAGGTTAAGGAGTTCTCTTTAAATGGTCAATTTGCATTTTAGCCTTGATCAGAACATTATAATGAAAGATGGTTGTCTGTACATATATTTACAATCTTCTCTAATTTTCCATGCACTTTTCAAAAGAAATCCTCTCCATAGAAAAAAAGAGTCAAATTAGGTCTACACTCTGTTGGTACTCATTTTAATCTCACCTGTTTGTTCAAAATTTCTCAACTCACTTGGTTTAAAATGTTTTCTATCTCCTTGAATTGATGCATGAAAAATTTCTCCTTCACTTGTATATTGTTATCAATTCTTCTCTATCCTCGTGGAACATGGTTAGCCATGAATTATTTGTTGGTTTCTTTCGTGTGAAACAATTTGTAATTTGGGTGCAAATGGTGAAGTTTCTCTGCATTTTATTGTTCCACGGTCATGTTTTCCCCATCATATTTTATCCCAACTTTCGTGCATACATGTTCATCCTTAATTGGATGAGGCATGGCATTCTATTTTCTAAACTTGTTAGTTTTGTCATTTTTGCAAAAGTATCAAATTGGCCCCATGGCCTGAAGGATCCTGATTGGTTTAATCAAGCTATGGTGGAAAGGTGAGCCCTCTCCATGTTTTAAGGCACTATGGCGAAAAGAGTAAAAATATAAAAGAAATGCCTAAGGCCCGCAAAAGGACACGTGGCCGTTTTTAAGTCAAAAGCGAGGACGCGGATCGTCAGGTTACTTTGAAGTTTTTAGCTTTATTTTGTAAAAGGAGTAAAGTTATAAAGTGAAGTGCGAATCCATTGGGGAAACTAGAAGGACTTATGGTAGGTTTGAAAAGTAAAAAGTAGAATGACGGATCGGTGGAACACTTTGAAGTTTTTAGATTTATTTTGTAAAAGGAGTAAAGTTATAAAGTGAACCGCGACTCTGTTGGGGACCAGAGAAGGACACATGGCTATTTGAAAAGTCAAAGCAGGGAGGCCAGCCCCTGAAGGTTTTGGAACTTTTAGCTTTATTATGAAAAAGGAATAAAGTATAAAGTGAAGTGTGGCCCCATCAATGCCCAGATAAAGCCACGTGTTGAGTCTACATCAAAAGAGGGAAGGTGGGTCATCGGTGCAAATTTTGAAATTTCGGGCTTTTTGTAAATAAGGGTCAAGTTGTAAAGTGGTCCGTGACTCCGTTGACACCTAGGTTAAGCCACGTGTTGAGCCCATGTTTCAAAGACGAGAGGCGGGAAAAATTTCAAAAATACACATTTTCTTAAAAGTCACAAAATACAAAAGGTATCCTTAGGCCCTGTTTAGCTAAGATGTTTCCACGTGGATGGCTCTATTTCAAAGTTTTGAAAGGCAAAGTCACAGCTATGATCCGATGCATCTGGTTTTACCACCATTAATAATCCAAGACTTCAAGACATGCAAATGCATGTCATTTTTAATTGTTAATTTGATGATCTCTTGTAGTTTTTATCAGTAAAATGTAAATATGAATTGTTGTGGAGCTCGATTTGTGAATCGAGATTTGTGAAGGCCGTTGTTTCAAAACATAATTACTTGTATACACAGCAGAGAATGAATTACCGGAGAGCTGGGTGCAAAGGAAAATAATGAAGAGAAGGAAGCTACGAGCACAAAAAATGAAAAACATGTTGCAGAGGTGAAAACCGAATGCTTGAGTAAAAGTAACCGGTTGAAATATATCAAAATATTTACCTTTTGAACACTTGGCAGCTTTCAAGTGTAAATTTGTTAAATGTCACTTTCTATAAAAAATATGTAACAAACAAAACACTCCTCGAATATTCTTCTCTTGGGGCAAGCTTTGATGTAAAGCGAGTTCTATAAAAGGCATGAGTTAGTCATGTAAACAAGGTGGAGAAAAGAGGGTCAAGAGTTAAAATTTCTTAGAAAATTTGAGAAAGCCCATCTTCCTGAGAGACCATCTGAGAAACCTGTTAATTTCTTGCGTTTTAGATTTGATTATGTCAACATGGTTGCAAGTGTACAACTATTGAAAAACTCGAGACCTGTTTAAGAAACATTCTCATGCGATGAATCTAATAAACCTCAAATTAATTTGTGTTGATCTTGGGAAATATTGTGTTTGATTTTATTTCAAAATGTTAACAAATAGTTTTTCATGTTCCTTTTGCAATCTTATGTAAAAATCCCTCTAAGTCACACAATATCTTATCCTTGTGATCGTATAGTGGCATTTGCGATTCCATTATGAGAAGAGCACTCGCATCCTGTAATGAAATAAACAAATTAAAATCACTTTAATCTCGAAGCAAATATTACTTATAAATCTATGAGTGTATCTTAGGCATGATGAACTAGGGGTTTCTAATGTTTAATTGAGTATTTAACATGAGAATTTGTGTCTAATTCTTAAAGAATGTGTGAAAACGTGAATCTCTAGGCTTTAATTGATACACATATTCTAGTTCAAGGAATATTGTGGCTATTCTAAAGCATGTTTTCTATGAGTTTTACAATTTTTGTAAAGGTTCTCAAAGATCTAGTGAAATCAAATTTATCCTACTTGACTTCTCACCAAAAAAATTTTCATACAACAAATCCTACTTGAACTACCCCTGTTTGTCTTTGTATATCCACAAACGAACAATTCTCATTACCAAAATATGTAGAAGCAATCAGTTTCCATTATTTGTCTTTAGTAACCTAAACCTTACTGAGAAAACATCACCACTCTCTAGTGTCACAACTCATGAGAGTTAGATGGTGTTGTATTGATCATATTTTCTCAAGGTTTTCCTAAAAATTTGCAAAGAAGGATCTCTTGATGTCCTTCATCAATACGAGGTTCTGAGCGGGTTCTATCACCTGGTTGAAGGAACAACCTAAAGTAGTGAGGGTAGATAAAATTGATATGAAGGTGCTATCCATTTCTCCAATGCCCGAGTGTGAGAGAGCAGTGAATCCCTTTCCCAGCCTACAAAACGAATCACACCATGATTTGTCTGTCTCTAAGTATCTTATGAAATTTTTTATGCTTCTCATCTTCTAAGGGAGAATCAATATGGATACCAACACCTCAGTGGCACCATTTTCAGGGATATTTTGATTCCATTTCATATTGATTTTTCCCATCAACACCTAAGTGGTGCCATTGTCGGTGTGTTTTTAACAAATGCATACATGAATCCAACCCTAGTAATGTTTCTTACATGATTTAAGTGCAAATATGTTGTTTAAATGTCATCCTTTGTTGAGATTTGTAAGAATTTTGTGGAATAACAAGTTCATTGTGTAATATTTCTAGTTTCTAGTGGTTATTGCACTAAATTTATATCATCAGTGGTAAATATGGGTAAAGAAAGATCAGATCTGCTAAGATTTCAAGGAATTAAGTGTTGGTAGATATTTGACAAGTCATTTAGAGTGAATTTGCACAACTAAGGTGAAAATCCTTAGTGGTGACTCCATGTTGATTTTATCGTTGATAATTTCTAGTGTCTTAACCTATGTCAACTGAACTTTGTCATTAATATTTGCAAGGGTTGAAGGAAGAAGATATTTCTTCACAATGGACCCTACTAGAAAGCCATTTCTAGAGCTAGGAAAAGTAGATTCATAAGGAAAGTGAGTCTAGAAAATAGTTGGAGATCAGGAGTTAATAAAATAGATACAAATTGTGGAGAGTGATCAACCTATAGTTGAAAATTACCACACATATTCATGTGATTCTTAATCAAGTAGTGTTTTTGTTGATCTAAATTCTCCTACTAGAGAGGGTCCATCATTTGTGTATGATAAGTGTGATTCTCATCTTCTTCCTATATCCTCCAAAGTGGATAGGGTTTTTCATGAAACTGAGTCAATAGAGAACATATACTTTCTAAATCATATTCCTGTGCTTTAGAGGCCCCTTTTCCATCAACATTTTATTTATCCTATAAATTCACCTCCTCAAGAAAATATGGGCTAGCCTCCACCTAGACCTTCTTTTGTTGTCAATACCTTTAGACATATAAATTTCAGAGGTATGGTTGGATATGCAAATATAATGTCACAAGATGTTAGAAATATATTGCCTAAGTTTCAAGGAAATAATGCCATCATTGGTTATCAACACTTACAAAAATTTGTGAACATGATGGAAGAATTTGAGATTGAGTTTGAAGATGTGTATATAAATTTTTTAATGCATAATCTTGAGGAAGAGGTATGTGATTGGTATAAGTATTTACCAGATAACTCAATAGATTCATGGGCGGAGATCAAAAATGCCTTTAGATTGCAATATGGGGATAAGTCAGACCCTAGGTTTCTTTTGTCTGAGTTTGAAAATATAAAAAAGAATTCAAATGAATCTATTCATGATTTCAATTCAAGGTTTAATAAGGCATTGTAAAGGTTACCTCTAACCTTAAGGCCGTGTGATGAGTTTTGTTTGATCAAGTATTCTAATACTTTCTACAAAAAAGATACGTATTATTTGAGGTATTAAAAACCAGGAACATTGAGGCAAGCCTTTACCATGGCTCTGCAAATATAGAAAAAAAACAAAGCGAGTTGGAAAGGATCTTAAGAGGGAAGGTATAGAGTTGATCAATTCGATAAACCTCGAGTCAAACAAAGCTATGTATCTAGAAGAGGTTGTAAGGACTTTGGTCGAAGCTGTTAAATAGATATCCCTATAAACTAGCTAGCGCAAAAAGGGATAGGATAGAGCTCTCGTGGTTAGAACAAGCCACAAGGTCATGAGATATTTGGAAGTCATCCCGAGAGGTGATCTTAAATCAAATGAAAGAGGAAAAGGTCCCATAGGAGATCTTAAATCAAATGATAGAGGAAAAGGTCCCATAGGATTAAGAAATAGACAACCCCAACCCCGGGAAATTAGAATGGTTCCTAATGCTTTGCAATTAGAGTTGGTACTGTGGAAGAGACCCATGATATTGAGTGGTGTGATTGATTTTTTCTACCACATTCCCCATGTGATACATAAGGGAGTTGAGGAAGTTGATGATGATGATGTTTCATATGATGATGTTTGCATGAAAAAATTATCTACAAGTTCACATCGGGAGCAACCTCAACCGATTTGATAAGTGCCAAAACCATTGAAAGTTTCTAGGATTGTGTCCACCGGTATTTCCTCTTCCTCCCATTAATTATTTTGAAATCTATATGGTACAAGAATTTTATTTTCCTAATCATGATTTTGAATACTTGAGGGAATTGATGATTAAAAAGTATGATAAGGGAATCCCTTATGAAGAAGACATGCAATTGTTAATGAATGCAAAAGTAGTTATCCAAGATAAGGAACATAATACCAAGATTAAGGTTGTCAAATGGGTAGGAGAAAAGCCAAACAAAAATTCCAATTCTTACTAGTATCCCTAAGGAAACCCCTAAAAATAATGCATCCGGGAAAGGCCTTGTTTCCCTAAATAAAACTTGTGCTCCTACCCATGCCCAAACTATGAATATTCCCATATTATCAAATGAATTTGTGAATCTCCTCCTAATACCGCATTACCCAAATTTGTTCCTTATGACATATCCCAAATCTTGATTCAGATCAATTTTATTGTTCCTATTATTGAATTGCTTAGAATCCCTAAGCATAAGAGAAGGGCATTTGAATATTTTGGGCTTAAGGAAGAAAATATTACGTAGGGTAGAAATGAGAAAAATGTAGAGGTTCCTCCTACTATTGAAAAATTATAAAAACAACAACCATTGGAGGAACCGGGGAACCACCGAGGTATATTTGGGAACTTCTCCGGTTGTATCTCAGATGAATGTGCATCTATTTTTTACTACTTTGATTATTAAAGATAGGTTGTTACATAACGCATGTTTGATTCAGAGCCTCATGTAATGTAATCCCTCTTGAGGTAATGAATGAGTTAAATATCAAAGTAACAACAAATTATGGGAAATGTACTACTATGGATTCAAGAGAAATGACAATAGCTGGATATGTCAAAGGATTAGTAGTGCAATTGGTAGCTTATGTAGTAAAGTACTTATCCTTGAATGTAGTTATTGTGGATTGTCTTGGGAAATGGGGGATGCTATTATCTATAAAATGGGAATCTAGTGTGGGTGGAAGTGTGCAAATGGACATGTCATATGCAACCATACCAATTGAGGGAAGCCTTGTTAAGTTATATGGTGAGAAGAAAATGTTACATCGATTGAGGACCCCAACAATGCTTCTTATGAAGTATTGCACACAAATGTTGATGTAGATAACTTTGTGGATTATGCTGATTGTAAAGAGCACCAAATTAAGGAATGTAAAGATCCCTGAATAGGTAGGTTCTCCTTGGACGTAGATGTTTGATGGGGGCTATTCTAAGTTTGGTAATGGTGCTAGTGTTGTCCTAATATCTCCAAGCCAAGAGGAGTTTAACTTTTCTTTTAATCTAAATTTTGAGTGTACAAACAATATTTTAGATTATGAAGCATCGTTATTAGGTTTAAGGATTTCTTCAAAGTATGGTGTCGGATACATCATTGTTAAAGGAGATTAAAAGTTAATAGTAAAAACGTTAGAAAGTTTTATGCTACAAAGAATCAGAGAATGAAGCAATATAAGCATGTAGTTTGGGATTTCATTGAAATGTTTGATTCTTTTAATATAATACATCATGATAGGAAGTACAATAGTGTAGTAGAAAATTGGCAAAGTATTGGGATCTAGGGATGAAAATTGTACAATATCTCTGTATTGTGAATATGATATTGAATTATTAACTTGAGACCATATGTCCCCGACAATATCAAGCATTGACAAGTATTTGAAGATGATGCCCAAATCTAAAGGTTTTTACAAAATAAAGGAGAATTTGCTAATCAAAGTATGGACAAAAGAAACCAATGGTTTGTGTAAATGATGGGAAAGAGTCTTTGTTTGGTAAGGACATTATCCAACTAAAAACTAATGTTATTCCTAGTGGTTTGGTTGCATTGGAATCAAACATTGATAATGATGACTGCATTATTAACATAACTTTTGCACAAAGGATAAACCATGGAAGATATAGTTAGGTAGCAATTTGAGTGAGGAAGAGAAGAAGTCCTATTTCCAATTGTTAAAAAAGTACCATGACTACTTAGCATGGTCATATTAAGAAGCCTCTGAAAGCATATAGGCAAGATCTTTTTCATCATGAAATCCCCTTAGAAGCTAATGCCAAGTCATTTAGGCAGAAATAAATACCAATCAATCCAATCCTTTCCCTAAAGATGCAAGAAGAGTTGAAAAATTTGAGGGATGGAGGAATTATATAGCCTATGAGGTACTCCTCATGGGTAGCAAAATTGGTGCTTGTCTGGAAGACTAATGGAGATATAAGGCTATGTGTGGAGTTTATAAACTTAAATAAGGAATCAATAAATGATAACAATCCCTTGCCAAATATGGAAAACATGTTGGATTTGGTTCTGGTTCTAAATTGTTATCTACTTTGGATGGTTTCTCTAGGTATAACCAAGTGGTTGTGAAGCAATCGAGAGAGAATAAAAAGCGCTTTCACCACTCCATGGGAACCTATGTGTATGTCGAATGCCTTTGTTTTGATGAATGTTAGATTCACATGTCAAAGAGAAATGGATGTAGCATTCTCTTGATATATAAATGATTTCATTGTTGTGTATCGGGATGATGTGACATTTTTCTCCAAGAAAGAAGTGACCACCTTCAACATTTAGAAAAGATGTTAAGATGTAGGGAACATGGTATCTCAATAAATCCTAATAAGTGTCATTTTAAAGTTTAGAAAGAAAATCGCTTGGACAGATAGTTTCAAAATAAGGGGTCATGATTGATCACGATAGAGTGGAGGCCATTATCAAAGTTCTTATTCCAAGAACCAAAAAGGAATTCAATCCTTTTCGAGTAAATAAATTTTATTAGGAGATTTATTTCCAACATTGCTGAATTAACTATCCCAATCACAAAGCATGTTAAAGAAAGATCAAAATATCAAATGTGAAGAAGCAGCTCCATTCAATACTTCATTGAGATCAAAGAGGCATCGAATAATACCCCTGTTTTAGTACCTCTTGATTATAAAAAGGATTTCAAGATGTTTTCCTTTGCTTTCGAGAATACCATTGCATCTGTCTTATCACAAAAGGATGAGGAAGGAGCTAAATGGACAATTGCTTTCTTCAGTAAAGCGTTACAAGAAGTATATTTAAAGTACACTATTATGGAGAAACATGCCTTTCCTTTGGTTAGAGCAACAAAGATCTTGAGGCCATATATTCTAAGTTCTAAAGTCATATCTTATGTTCCCACACTATGGTTAAGGATATCCTATCGAAATGGAAGTTTCAAGTAAGAGATGTTGATGTGTAAATAATTTGCAAGAGTATGATATGGATATCCAAACTACAAAGTTGGTTAGAGTTTTGGGCCTAGAAGGCTTATGGAAAATAAAATCTGCAAAGCGAGTTGAGGTAAATAAAATTAAAGAAGAAAGGTTTAATGTCCTTGACAAATTGATAAATTTTGAATGGTACAAGGATATTATTTTTTATCTCAAACATCTACAATTCCCTGAATATTTAAGTAAGAATAAAAAAGAGCACTTAATTTAGCTTCCCATAAATTTTTTATCACTAATTATGGGTTAGCTTGGAAGAACCCTGAAGGAATTGTCTTAAGATGTATCACTAAGGATGAAGCCCCAAAAATAATTTTTGATTTCCATGGAGGAGGTTGTGGGGAATTTTTTTGGAAGAATCACAACCCACAAGATCTTGAGGGCTTGTTATTGGTGGCAAACTCTTTTTAAAGATACAACTTTGTTGGTTAGGAGGTGTGAGAGATGTCAACATTTCTCAAGGATACCGAAAGCTTTAGGCTCCCTTCCTTTGCAACTTGTATCAATTGAATCCCAATTTAAGCATGGTGAATGGACTTCATTAGTGATATTTTAGACTCTTCAAGTGTAAGCCATAAGTGGATATTAGTGGCCAGTGATTACTTCACCAAGTGGGTGGAGGAAATCCCAACCAAGATAGTAACTCATGAAATTTTCAAGGATTTCATTTTGAATCATATCATTGCTGCAGTTTGGAATGCCTAAAATAGTTTTTGATAATGCCATGATATTTTGATCCAAACCTTCGTTGGCCATGTGTCATGACTATGGGTTCAATTTAGCATATGCTTCCAACTACAATCCCAAGGAAATGGAAAATCACAATCAAGTAATAAAAATTTGTTGAAGATAATCGGATGAACCACGGAGTTAAACAAAAGGAATTCGGGTGAGTAGTTGAAATTTGTTGTTTGGGCTAATAGAATTACTATTAAGAGAGCTATTTGGAAAAATTCTATTTGAGTTGGTGTATGGAACTCAAACACTACTTCCCCGCATATGTAATTATCTTCATATAAATTTATTTAATAACTGAAAGATGAAGAGGTTAGTCCCTATGATGCACGTATCAATCATATTGTTGAGTTTGATGAAGAGAGAAGAAAATCCAATCAAAGACATCTGAAGTTCAGAGAGAAATTGAAGAAATTATTTGATAAAAAGCTAACTCCAAGAGCTTTAAAGTGTGGGAGATATGGTACTACTATGAGATAGCATACATGAGGATAAGGGAAATCATGGAAAGTTTGATGCATTATGGATGGGCCCTTATTCTATTGACATTTAGATTGGTGAGCATATATTTTTCTTAAAATACCTAGATGGGCAATTGATTGAGTTTCTGTTAATGGTAGGAACTTGAAACATTTCCTTGACTGATTTCTTAGAATTGAATTACACATCATTGAACAGTGTATATTCTTTTCGCTTCTTTTTATTTTTTGTGTTTTTCCATTTTGTTCATCATGCTCCTTAGTCACCATTTTTGTTGGTTTCTCACTTCATTCTATCGTGGGTGGTTGTGGTCTCCTTGTTTTTGAGGTTTCTTTTTTACTCGTTGCCCAATGAATTTTATGGCACTTGGTATATCGTGTGTTCTTGTGGCACTCACTGGGAGTTCCCATCCCGAGTCAAAGCCGATGTTGGTGCTCATTTTAATCTCACCCTATTTGTTCAAAATTTCTCATCCCACTTGGTTTGAAATATTTTCTATCTCCCTAAATTGATGTGCGAAAAATTTCTCCTTCTCTTATACGCCATTATCAAACCTTCTCTATGGTCATGCAACACATTTAGCCATGAATTATTTGCTGGTTTCTTTCGTGAAGCAATTTGTAATTTAGGCACAATTGGTGAACTTTCCTCGAATTGTATTATTCCACGGTCATGTTTTCCCCATCAAATTTTATCCCAAAATTCACGCATACGTGTTCATCCTTAATTAGATGAGGCATGATGGGTCTATTTTATAAACTTGTCACTTTTTTTCATTTTTGGATAACTATCAAATTGGCCCCATGGCCTAAAGGATCTTGATTGGTTGAATTGAGCTATGGTGGAAAGGCGGGCCCTTTTCATGTTTTAAGGCACTATGGAAAAAAGAGTAAAAATATAAACGAAGTGCCTAAGGCCCGCAAAAGGACACGTGGAAGTGTTTAAGTCAAAATCACGGAGGCGGATCATCATGTTACTTTGCATTTTTATTGCTTTTTTTTTTTTAAAAAAGGAGTAAAGTTATAAAGTGAACCACAACTCGATGGGGAGCATAGAAGTACATGTGGTATGTTTGAAAATTCAAAATAAGAATGATGATTGACAGAAAAATTTGATTTTCTTTAGCTTAATTGTTTTAAACAAGTAAATTTATAAAATGAATCGCAACTCCATTAGGGACCAAAGAAGGACACATATCCATTTGAAAAGTCAAAGCGAGGAGGCGGGTCATTGGAGGTTTTTGGAAATTTTAGATTTATTATGAAAAAGGAATAAATTATAAAAGTAAAGTGCCTCCCACCAATGCCCAGATAAATCCAAGTGTTAAGTCTACATCAAAAGCGGGAAGGAAGGTTCTTTGGGCTAAATTTGGAAATTTCAGCTTTTTGTAAAAAGAGGTAAAGTTGAAAAAGTGAGCCGCGACAACATTGGCACTTTCATTAACACACGTGTTGAGTCCGTTTTTCAAAGGTGGAGAGGCGGGAAAAATGTCAAAATACACATTTTCTTAAAAATCACAAAATACAAAAGGTATCCTCAGGCCTGTTTTAGCTAAGATCTTTCCACGTGGACGACTCTATTTCAAAGTTGTGAAAGGAAAAGTTAATGACTATGATCCGATGCATCTAGTTTTTCCACCATTAATGCTCCAAGACTTCAAGAGATGTGAATGCTTGTCATTTTTCATTGTTAATATGATGATCTCTTGTAGTTTTTATCGAGTAAAATACAAATCTGAATTGTTGTGGAGCTCGATTTGTGAATTTGAGATATGTAAAGGTTGATGTTTTTAATTAGAATTTCTTGGGCATATGTAGAGGATGAATTACTAGAGGAGATGGATAAAGAGGAAAAGAATGAGGATAAGGAAGCTATAGGCACGAAAGATGAAACACATAATGCCAGAAGGGACAACTAGATGTCCCAAAAAGTAAAAGTAACCGGTTGAAATATCTATAAAGATTTCCCTTTTTAACACCTAACATCTTTCATGTGTAAATTTTTTAAATATAACTTTCTAGAATGAATCTGTAACAAACAAAATAATCCTCGAATATTCTTCTCTTGGGGAAAGCTTTTATGTAAAATGAGCGCTATAAAAGGCGTGAGTTAGTCATGCAAATGAGGTGGAAAAAATGGGGTTGAGAGTTAAAATTTTTGATAAAATTTGAGAAATCCCATCTTCCTAAGAGACCATCTGAGAAACCAGTTAATTTATTGTGTTGTAGATTTTCTCATGTCAATATGGTTGCTAGTGTACAGCCATTGAAAATCTCTAAGATTGTTTTAGAAACTTTCCGTGTTGAAGAATCTAATAAAATTCAAATTAATCTGTTGATCTTGGGAAAAATTATTTCGATTTTATTTCAGAATGTTTTAAAATAGTTTTTCCTATTCCTGTTGCAATATTATGTTAAAATCCCTCTAAATCATACAAGATCTTATCCTTGTGATAGTATGGTGGCATTTCCAATTCCATTATTAGAAGAGCCTTCATCCTGTAATGAAATAAACAATTTAAAATCACTTTACTCTCATTTTTTTAACTAGGGGTTTCTAATGTTTAATCGAGTCCTTAACACGAATCTTTGTGTTGAATTCTTTAAGAGTGTGTGAAACCGTGCATCTCTGGGCTTCCATTGATACACATCTTCTAGTGAAGGAATATTGTGGCTATTCTCAAGCATTTTTTTTCGTGAGTTTTCCAATTTTTGTAAAGGTTCTCAAATATCTGGTGATATCAACTCTATCCTTCTTGACTTCCCACCAACAAAAATTTCAAACAACAAAACCTACATGATCTACTCATGGTTGTATAGTGTATCCACAAATGAGCAAATCTCATTACCAAAATATGCAAAAGCAATCAGTTTCCATTATTTGTCTTTAATAACCTAAACCTTTTCGAGAAAACATCACCACTCTCTAGTGTGAAAACTCTTGAGAGTTAGATTGTGTTATATTGATCATATTTTCTCAAGGTTTTCCTAAAAATTGTGCAAAGAAGGATCTCTTGATGTCCTTAACTAATACATGTTATAGAATGGGTTCTCTCACCCGATTAAAGGCACAACCTAAAATAGTGATGGTAGATAAAAATCTTATGATGGTGCTATCCATTTCTCTAATCCCGAGTGACAGAGAGCAAGTTGAATCCCTTCCCCGGCTACAAAATGACTCACACCATGATTTGTCTATCTCTAAGTATCTTGTTAACTTTGTGATGCTTCTCACTTCCAAGGATGAATCATTTTGGATACCAACATAATCAATTCAAGAATAACTTTAGCAAGTGAACAGCATCCTATGATAAAAAAAAATTCCTCTTTTTACATGATTAAATTTTAAAACCAACTTTGCGTAATTTTTATTGATGCATCAACTAACTCTATTAGTTACGAAATTTACATTCCATATGATTACACATATTTTTTACAATATTTTTTCATGGTGTTACACCCATCTATTTTTCGATTGAGAAGAACTAATTATACGTTTGTAAACTAACCAACACATCATGAACTTGCGATAAACTAAATTATTTTTTTCATAGTTTAGTTTGGGAAATATCTTGGATAATATATTTAACTTTTTTACCTTCTCTGTGTTTTCCAAGACAGTAGCTTGCAAACTCTAAGATAGGGTTTCCTACTGCAAATTTTTGTTAAAGTATAGTGGATGCATGACAACAATGTGAGAAAATGTATTTTTAAGAACAAAGATGAGCTATATTCCAAAAAGTCTTTGAAATTCTAAAATTTTGATGGTATAAATTCAAGTACAAGAAGATGCCGTCAAATTTTGGAACAAAATAGAGAGGGAAAATCACGTTGAACATTGCTTCAAATGGTTTTTCTAACTTTCCAATTCAATAAGCCACACGAGTCTAATTCCATTTTCTTACAAAATCGGATAAGAGGGATTTAAATTCTTAAGAAGTTAAATCCAATTAATGACAATTGTCAATGAAGTAATCTCCAGTGGGAAATGTTCAAATTTGACGTCAAATTTTGATTTCAAAATCTAACTACAAAGATTGATCTCACTATTTTCATCTAAAGTTACATTCACTTATTTGGTTAAATCTCCCACTATAAGTAAATTTTATAAGAAATTGATAAAATATAGATCTATCAAGCCCATTTCCAATATTTGAGTTACAAAGAAATCCCAATTGACATTTTAGTAGAGATCTAAACTTGTAATTGATGTCAAATTTTAATTCATCCGTACTCAAGTTAAAAATTATTGAAGAGTTTACACATTGAAGAATTTATAAGTGTGTAAAGAAAGACAATATTTACAACTACTAACATAATTTTCCATAGATTTTACACTTTAAGAAAATATACATATTTCAATCAAATAGGGGAGACAAATGCATTAAAAGTAATTTGTAACAAAATATATTTTCACTTGGGTCTTCTTCTTAATTAGAAGGATAAATCATTTTACATTACTGGTTAAAACCTATACATCTACCAAACCATAATGTAACATTATTTTTATAAAAATTCAACAACGTTGTTGTGTTTGGAATGAACTTAATATATTACTCGATTAAATTTCCTATTTTCTTTCCTCTGCCTTTTCTCCTTGTTTTTTAATTACATTTTTTCACTCCATTTCTTGGAATCATCTCCTTGCTCCCCCTTTTGGTGTTCACATCTCACTGGTTGCATGTGATTTCTAGTTCATAGATATTGACTAGGTGGACTATCTATATGTGGCTACATTTGTAAAAATAATTTTACAATATTATTTCCATTATAATGACATATATTTAAGTATAAGAGTCAAATTACCAATTTACAATGGAAAAACTATTCAATGTATATTTGCATGTCAATGTTACATTGTTAAAATGTTTTCTAGAAAAAATTAGACACAAATTGCTTATCCAACTAGTTTTTAAAGTTGTTCAATTTCAAAAGGAATTTGTGTTGTTTTTAATTATGGTTGTAGCCTAATTTGAAATTTCAATTATTTTATTTTAAGAAATCTATAAATTAAAACAAGCCAAGGGCTCATTTTTCATGGACACTACATTCAAATAAAGTTATCCTCTTCGTAATGATGATAACAATATGTCAGCCTAAGTTCAATACAAAAATACTTAAGTAAAAAGGAAAATCCCTAACCACCATTGATAAACATTGAATCCACCCCTATATGTCCCCAAAAAATTAAAATGTGTAAAAATGTGGAATATAATATTTAAAAATGAGAAAATCCTGGATTATGAATTTTTTTAAGTACAATTTAATATTTTTATTAAAATTAATCCTATAACGGATTTCGATCAAAAGATTTTGTATGAAATATGTCACACATGGAAGTCAAGAAAGTAGTTTTAGATTATATTCATTGATGAAATCAACGTATAAATTTACAATTGTAATGATTTTTACCACCAAGAAAGTGGCATGTTTGAAAATTTCATTAGTATGTGTAATATAAATTATAATTGTATTCAAATTCCCTATTTTATTTTTACAAAAGAAATGATTTTTAGTTGTTGGGGATGCATTAACTAGTTTTAGATCAATATGTTTGGTGATTTGGTCAATGTTTTGTGGTATAATACGGGTAGGTTATGGTATTTTACTGATTTCATGCAATGATGCTTGGGAGGAATATATTATTGTTGAATTTTGATGCAATTAGCTGTTAGAGCCATTGAGTAGATTATTTGAAGAAGGAATTCACGGATTAGGATTGAGGATGTATAATTAAGCTTGAAATGTGTGCACAAGTCATGATTTGGGGAAAAGGAAAATGTTTTCATTTCCAAGTGATAAATTATAAAATTTTAGCATCTAATTATGCTCCTTAATAAGCTCTTAGAGAGATGGAATAGAACTAAAGTTTAAAAGATTTGGGTTGGTCGATAAGCAAGTTGATCTAATGATTATTTTAATTATGAATAATCATTACATTTGACATTTTAAGGTCACTCTCCTAGCCTTGGTAAACTCAAGACTATCATGAGGAAGGGACTACCAAGTGCATAAGTTCATACTTCCTTCATACTTGTTAGAGCCTATGTTTCATACCTCCTTTGTAAAACTAACACACACTCATGGACATTGATTAGAATACTTCCACAACACGTAGGTAATCCGATCATATTACTCCTCACGTCTAAGATTGCCAATGAGGTTTGTACCTTAGACCTCCGGTGAAGTAAATGTTCATCTTTTACCAATTGGCCAAGACCCCATTAACAATTGATTTAATGATTTAAACCCAAATAAAAATTGTTGTGGGTGTTACTTATATATTTTTCATTAAGGGTAAGAAATATTAAATATAATCATATTATTATTAAAATATCAATTTGTAGATAAAAATATAGATCTATATTTTTTTGATAATTGGTAAAAGGAGGGTTTTGCCAATGATTCTACCCTATTAAAGACAAGGATATAGTATTTAGATATATAAATGAGGATTACAAGGATAAAATCTAAAGCATAAACAAAACAATGAAGCATCTAGTCCAGAGTGGTAAAAATAGAATAAAACTAGGAGTACACTTGAACTAGACCTGAAATCAAACTGAAAAATGAGACACATAGGATTTTACATTACAACTTTGAGTCTCTTGAATGGGGTGAAAGAAGGTACATGATATTTTATTTTTGGACATTTTCAGTCCTTCTTCCCCCTCATTTGTAGCATTTATCTTTTCCAAAGTTTTAGAGCTCACTGAAATTAAATTAACATTTTTACCATGTGTCACTTCCATCTCGATTCCTCCTAAAATCGTATGCGATTTCACAAAGATGAGGTCATTAATTTTTGTTCCGTTTACACTTTTCTAACCATTGGTTAATACACCATTAAAGTTGGGATGTTAAAATATCTCCTTAATTGATTTAGTCGACTTAAGCGTGTTCCATTAATGGGACTTTGTGCGCCATGCAACCACAAGTCTTATCCTTTTCAAGTGTTCAATGAAAAGTTGTAAAATCCATGGACTTGGAGTAATAATCTCTATAGAAACCTCAAAGGCTTTTAACAATATGATCAATTAACCATGTGACAAGAAATGAGCAAGGGTTTCTTCTACAGGCATACATTAATTTGAAGTAAACAAGCAAACTAAGCAAATGAAACTAACCTATATTCTTTGAAAGCTTGAAATAATAAACCTAAGAGGATCTAAGCATTGGCTTTTTTTTTTAAGAGAAAGAGATCTCCCATTAATGGATTCAAGGTGAATGGTTCTCCCTTTTACTCCATCTTTGTGCTCTAAAATACAAAAACAAATACTAATATCCGAATAGAAGAAAATTAAATATAATGTAAAGCCTAAACAAAATACTATAATCTGTGCTTTAGAATAAGAGAGAATTCTTAGAAAATGAGGTAGGGGGTCTAGCCCTATTTATAGTTTTCCATTTTGGAGAATGTGAAACTTGAGTGCATGTGGGAAAAGATAAAAGTCCAAAAGCACTTTTAGCAAGTCAAAGTAATCTTTGGCTAGTTTTAGAAGAGATAAACCATAGTTAAGTTTAATTAACCATGTTTAGAGGGTAATTAGGGTTGAGAGAGAGAGTTTTGAGAGGTCCGATCAATCCAATGAAATGGATTGATAGTCTAGGAAGATGGTAGAGGTAAACTAGAATAGAATAAGAAGCTAATGTAGTCAAAATGAGGCTAGAATATTCTATTTAGATGGTTTATAAGAGGAAAAACGACAAAAAAGGTGTCATAAGAAGAGAGTTAGATAGTTTGAACTGGTAGTGTATTGTTAGCTTGCAAGGAGAAGAATAATTAGTGCAATATTAGGGGTAATAGTGTATTGATCAAACTACAGGTGTCTACATTTTCCCGTCTTTGATGTGATGTAAGCTACATCAATTTGAAGAAAGTTGACAAATACAAAAGTGTAGAAATTTTTTGAAGAGGTAGAAGAAAAATTAGTAGGATGAAGGATGCTCCTTGGGTGTCGATGGGGTGATAGAAGAATGTGATCGGCAACTAAAAAGAGAAAAACAGAAAGAAACATGCACATAGAAGGTGAGAAACAAGAATAAAGAGGGATATTGAGCTATCCATACATTAATTGCTAACAATATATAATCATCATAATGCTTAAATCGTCCTCATTGGTCCTTATTACAATATGAGCATGTGGCGGAAGCGTAAAATGACATGAAAAGAGAAGATACAAATAGTCGTCTTGTGCTAAAAATGAATAACTCCATGCAACATACACGAATGTAATCTAATACGAGACATAAACAATATCACCTAATAGGGAAACAAGTACAATCACACATACTCAAACCAACAACGTTTAAGATAGTTGCACAAATATTTTGTTATCAAGATGTAGTCCTAAATGTTTTTATAAATGACAAGGGTGAAGGATCATGCCCCAAGCTAGGTGTATTATGTAAGGGGAAAGATGGAGGACACTTGGGTCCAAGTGAAAAGCAATGTGCCCAACAAAAATAGCGCCCCATAGTACGGAGACGAAGTAAGAAGCATAGCTTCATGCAGGTGATTGAAGATTTAGAAGATGCGCGAGTTGTTGTTTCAAAAATATTTGAAAATGTTAGCAAGATATGCGATGAGTGCCATGCGATAGACATAAATTTCAGCCATAGATGAATGGTTTACCAAGTTTTAATCTATTTCTGAGGTATTTCAATGTTTTTGGTTTTTTAATGGTTTTACAATTTTTTTTCTTTTTAGATTTTTTTTATCGGTTAGAAGAATTTTAAAAGATCAAAGATCTTCTAAAAGTACGCATGAGGTTGATAGTGGGAAGGTGAGGCTGTCGGATAGCCAAGATATATCCCCACAAGAAGAAGGATGACTCAAGAATAATTTCTTTAAAATAAACTAATAAATAATTATCATGATGGAGAAAATAGATGAAAATAGAGAAAAAGGCAAGAAAAGGTGCTCGAAAGGTTCATAAATTACTTGGTAAGATGAGGAATTAAGCTGCAGTGGTGGCATGAAGTGCCGTAGCATATGAAAATTAGTAAAAATAATTATTTTAATACAAAAATAATTATCACAATGGATAGAAGAAGGTTAGAATGATCACGGTAGAGAAAACATGCCCAGGGGCATTGTGATGGGTTAATATACCCACCCGGGATCAGTAAATCAATCATGACCAATTCATTTCTACCAGAGTTATTGCAAAAATTTTACCATGAGAGAGAGTGATAGCCTGGAGTGAGATGGAAAGAATATCGAGTAGGAGAAGATGCGCTAATCATATCGTAGAGTTCATGTGGGACCCAATTGATGGACCCTACGTGAGTGGCCTATCCCTTCTATACAAATACACATTTAATGCACTTTTTAGGGTTTTTCTAGGGTAGGTAGGGGCGATATGGACGCATGCACATGTATGCATGCATTGGTTTGATCGGTACATGCACGCGTACACATCAAAATAGACAGGATGTGTACACGCATCCGTCGAAAAAGTGGATATGCGCATGCGTACCTTTCGGGAGGGTAATTAGTGTGAGAGGGGCACGCCCACATCGAGTGAGGACACACCAAACATGCACACGTGTGCGTGTCAAGGTAGGCGCATAAGCATCTGCACCGGGTGCCTATACGTTACTGTGTGGCCCGTGGGGAAGGGAGAGAATCTTGGGGTGTGTGTATGCATTGCCGAGGGTGCGTACGCATCGATAAGGCGCGCAGGTGGTAAAAAGGAACGTAGGCACTTTAAGGAAGGGAGAAAAATAACTTTCTAGTAAAATAGCCAAGTATAGAAGAATATAGATTGGATTAGTGTAGAAGAAAAGTATAATTACTAAGTAAATGATTCATATAAGAATTTTTTTCTTAGAAAAATAGATATAAGTAAGTTCCTCGACATTTGTGTTGATTTTGTAGCATATATTACCCGTTCTCTAGACTTGTGAGTGCTTATAATTCGGTTAAATGTGTGATAGAGGCATAATTTGATGATGATGATAGAGCGACCTTGGAGAGCCTCTTATATGTTACGAGATTGACTCATGTGGCCGAGATGCCACATATTACATTAGATCATGGCCTCTTGACAGCCATAACAGAGTGATGGCACAGTGAGAGTCAAGGTGTTTTGGGTCCCGACCAGCGAGATTACTATTACTCGGAGGACATATGGCACATTATGTGGGTCCTGATCTAGGGTCAGCTCATCCATACTATGAGTCACTACATCGAGATTAAGATAGATATTGTAGATTTATTCGGTGTCTGACGATACCATGAGGTGGGATGTTTATCAGATTATCACTATGCATTGATGATCTAGAGCTAGACTCGAGTAGTGGTCTATATGATGGCCTTTGATAGTGGATTTTTACTCCCCCGACAAGACCAATACTTCATTTCTTTTCATACTCCTCGCAGTTGATTCATCGTTTGGTAGAGGGAGAGACCTACTTCTAGGGTCATTTTTTTTAGCACATCTATATTGATACCTTTACTTGATTACCTACTACTGTCGAGAAGATGGTAGGACCCACTCGCATTTGCTGCAGATTTGGGTGTGGGACCATATTACCATTGGTCACTCTTTAGGTGTTTTGAGAGTTTGGGCTCTGAAGAGCCTTGAATGATGGGTTGGGTCCCGACAAGGAATGATGTGCAACCATACATGGGGTATGCATACTACTATTGGCATAAGTTGGATGAGATGTGGCATGCTTCCATGGTTCGAGGCCTTATAGACATGTTATCACCAAATCACAACACCCTTATGTTTTGCACAAGTGCATATACTTGAACTCACGGTGTGATTGGATAACATGGGTACTATCTCCAAGTTATGGGACTTTCTACTTGGGATAGACCTCTAAAGTAAGTTGGTTCTTGCTCCTAGACTACTCCGCCACAATCTAATCTCATGCGGGTAAAACTATATTTCAGTAATATAAATTTCTAAGGGACCAAGGAGGGAAAATGCATGAAAATGAAATCCTAACATAAAGTGGTGATACACTAGAAGAGGAGGTTGTGTGAGAGTATTCTTCCAATGTGTGAGATACATAAGCAAAGTGCACACTAGAAGGGGTGATGATAGTTCTCCACAATCTAGCAAAATGCATTCACAAAAACATTTCAAACATACACAATGATAATGGATCCCTGAAAGAACATAAAAATAGACACAATATCCTTGTAATCAAGATTAGAGGGGCAAGAAGAATGCAAGAAAACACAACAGGGGAAGATGCATCCACAAACTTGTATTTTATTGCTTCATGATATCCACGGTTCAATCTATTACAAGAGAAGGGCCTGGATCTCCATGGAAGGAGTCCACTACAAGGGAATGTAGCACATTGGCTTCAAAATACAATTTTGATAGAGCTTTACTACAAGAAAACTCATCTCTTTATAATGAGCCCAACGCTCCAATTTATAGAAAAAATGAGAAGAGAGAGAGAAGGGGAAATGGAAATCCTGAAATCTATGCTTAAACCACTTGAAAAAGGAATTAAATGGAGTAAAAATTATTGTATATTACTTGAAAAAGGCTCCCATACTGTCCAAAAGTGCTGCTCTGCAACAGAGAAGGAATGATGACCATGCCTCTTAATTACATTCCCAACTACGGATAAAACACGTCATGAACCCGGCCACGTTTTATGAAAAATCCCCATCGATTTCTCATGAAATATAGAATTTATTCATTTCTATGCATTGGAATTAGATCTACAATTCCAACGGTGCCATTTTTGTGTGATTTCATTGAGAAATGCAAAAGTTATGGCCTTCTAAGTGAAAACTTGACTATTTCGGGTTTGGTAGGTGTTTTCTATCATTTGACCGTAATGAGCATTAAGCGACTAGAGCCAAATATGTTTCTTTTATTTAAATATACCTACTAGAGCATTAACCGAATGGAGCATAGAGGACATCATGCTTATTCCATAAAGTCCAATTTTGTGAAAATTGGAGCTCAGAGTCAAAATTTATGGCTGTTCGAAGTTTTGGGAGTCAAACATTGACTTTTCCTTCGAGTTGCGGGTATTGCAGAAAAATCGGGTCCGCATGTCCCGACTGTCCTAGACATATTATTCTGCACCACCTGTAATATACAGACTTGCGGAAAATCATCTGATTCACATCCCACACATACTTTTGTCTCGACTATCCCAAACCACACATAACAAAAACTTCTCGCTTCTACCGATTTTCCGCTCGCGACAATTTCAGCTTTTTGCGTTTCACGTGTCCCGACATCCCAACTATCTTGTAGTTCACCTGGGACAAAAATTTTCAACTTTTCTAATTTATTTTTATTTCAGCCTCGAACTTGGTATGACGAACCTTGGTACGATCCGCACTGGTACGACCCGCAGCCTTCAGACCGCAATGCTTTAAAACAAGCCTGCGACTTCATTTTTTGCATTTTTTTAATTTTTCTAACTCATTGGGATTTTTCCTTGGATGGGAGAGTTAGAGAGAAGCCAAAGGGGGCCCCAAAACATGATTTTGGGCATTGAATCAATCTACTTGCTCAGGACTCAAGAATCTAATGCATGTTATCAAAATTACCTTGAGGGGTGAATTTTGGATAACAAGATGATGGTTTGGAGCTCAGAACATCTGATGTAGAGCACTTTATCCTAGGCATTGTAACTGTATGAGGGAGTTATACAGGGGTGGATTGGTGTCGAGGTAGTTTGGCATTACCCACGATGTTCCCTGGGCTAGACGAGATAGTATACTCAGCAGAGCCCAAGAGCATTTTCATATGGGTCCACAGATCACTCAGAAAGAGTGTTGGCAGTTTCTAATAGGTGGTAGCAACTTTATGGGTGCCACCGTGACAAGTTAGAGATCCGGGCACTACATCCGAGTATGTGCCATGGTATCATGGTATGCTTCCATGTTGTTTGACTATTTCGAGAGCGGTGTATAATGCCGGCATGAGAGCCCCTCTAGTGGGGCCTCCCATTAGTGGTGAGGCTAGAGTTATTGGTTGTGATGATAACGACGATGATAATGATGGTGGTCCCGACTCACACCCGTATTTCGGGACTAAGGTGTAGCTGGTTGTTGCTCGAAGGACCATGCCTATGCATAGTCACGGGGCTACATTATACAGAGAGATCAGGCACGAGCCCAGGTGTAGGCTATTACTACAAATAGAAATCAAAAGGTTTCTACCTCTAGATAGGCTCAGCAGATATTTCCAGTGGTGATCGGTGAGTGCGATGCCACCCAATAGGAATCCATTGCTTCCGGGGACGCCGATTTGATACAGATGCTATGAGATCCGACGGCGACGCCTTATACTATAGGACTACCTATTTTAAGGCAGTCCCGGTAGAGAAACAAGTTATTCCCTTTGATCAGTCAGATGCGAGAGTGACAGGCTCTAGGTCACGATGATCATAATGTTCAGTTAGATTAGTTTGGCAGCCCATTCGCAAGTGCTTCCTGGGCCGACAAGAGCTACCAGACAAAGCAAGGTGGTACCCCTAGTGTAGGTCCATCACAACCACCTCTCTTCCATGCACCAGGTCATGGACCAGGAAGCCCGGTGAGGGCGAGAGCTATGGTTGAGCTCTTTACTGTTTCTTTTGTACAAATGTATTTGTATGTATGCCTCTTGTAAAGGCCGATTTCTTTTTGATGCATGCCATTTTGTAGATGGCATATTATATCGGTGATGTATATTTGAGTTGGATAGTTATACATGTATGATATGGACATTTTGATATACCATACTGTGATTAATTTATGATGTATGATTTCCCTTTCTTCTATGTATGTGACATATCTTACATTTAGAAATGTGTATGTTCCATGTTTTCATATTGATGATGTAGATGTAGATAGCACCACATGGTTTTTATATTTATGAGATGTTTCTGAGTTTTTATTCTAGCACTTGGGATGATACTAGATGATATTGGTGTGGGGGGATAGATTTGTGATTATGCGTAACCCCTCTTGCCCCCATTGATGATATGATATGTGATAATTAGCTTAGCATACATGCATGATGTAGTAATTAGCATTTTTGTATATATGATGTAGTTAATGATGTTAGAAATGTAATGAAATGATAGGTGATAGATGTGATAACAAACAATTGTGTAAAATATACAAGAAAAAGTTAACAAAAGTAGACAAATATGCACATTCAAATAGCACAATAAAATACAACTTAAATTAACACATGTAATAATAGCTAGCAGATATTAAAGTGGTACACAATCTAAGCAAGTAAAATGAACTCTAAAAGATGCACATACCAAGCAAAGAAAACTACACTAATATTTAACAAGTACAAGAGTTCCTAAATGATTGCAATGCCATATAAAAAAAAATCCAACAAGATTCAATATAAGGTAAGAAAATGAACTTATTCAAAGAACAAACAATTCAACAGACTAAGTACATCAATACTATACAAACCAACAACTAAAAGAAATCTAAATATTACTTTGTTTTTGCGGGACAATATTGATATATTTTCTAATGTTTTTGGGTTATCTCGAAAGATAAAATTTTTAAGGCTATGTTTTTATTGTTGTCTAGGTTTCCCTAAGATAACATTGTGAAATGAATGTAGCTTTATCCCTGAAGAGGGAAATTTTCCAGATGTTTAGGTTTTTGTGTATCCTTTTCCAAATGTTTTTTTATTTTCCAAGGTCATGTTCTGAAAGCAATGTACAAGAACAAAGAAACGTGGATGCCCCCAGTGTGATGTGGGAATATACAAAGGGTAGAATGCCATGCGTTGTATATACGAGAAGGTGATAATGTCCATGTGCACTCAGTGTCAGATGGGAGTATACATAGGTAATGTCCTCCATGCAGATATAAGAGCAAATAAAATAGATCACGGTATGGTAAAGGTGGCTCTACTAGGATCCTAAAAGTAGCAAACGAAGTCACATCTAGAAAGTGGAGCAGGTTAACCGTCCTACTATGAAAGTAAATTTCATCGGCAAAGCTTCCTAGAGCACTAAAAACTTCTTTTCACTCAAAGACCTTCCCACCGCACCACAATTGCATGGTTTTCACGTGAGGAAGACCACGCTTTTTCTTTACTTGTTTTCTCATTTTTTTAATTTTTTGTTTGTTTTTTCTTTTCCTTTCTATTTTTAGTTCTTATTTGATATTCTCGTCATGCTTAAGCATAGAAACACTTGTGGTGCATGGTGTTCATAGGTTCTAGAAGCTCTTCACCATCCGAATATGTAATTTTGTAGGCTCGAATCCATTATTTTTCAATTACTACATACGGACCTAGTCGATTAGCCTCAAACCTTCCTTTCTTTTATATGTCTTTATGCAGTGTTCTTGATTTTATTGGAGAACTATATCTCCTACATCAAATTCCCGATGAATGACATGTCTTTTGTATCCCTGTACACTCTGTTACAGTAGACTTTCGGGTGATTAAGTGCTCTAATACACTTTTCATTTAATAGTTCTAATCTGCTTAGGTGAGCAACTCTATAGCCCTCATCTTTATCAAGATAGTCTCTAAGAGATATTCTCAGGGAGTGCAGATGGAAGTATACGATAGTCCCAGATGGAGGGATGTATCTATAGATACCAATTACGACTAGTTTTATTGAGCTTTTTCTCCGTAATCCATACAAGGGTTTTATTAGTAGATTTTTCCTGTCCATTACCTTGGGGGTAATAGGTGGTTAACCACTAGAGCTAGATATGGAAGGGTTGACACAAGGCTTTCATCATATTGTTTTTGAAGGATTTACCATTATCGATGAAAATGGGTGAAGGGATCCCTGTAACAACATAATAGATGGTTCATCATGAATTTTGAGATTTGCACACCGGTAACATAGGTAAGAGGGACAACCTCTACCCATTTGGTAAAATATTCGGTGGCAGTGATGATGTGTGTACGATCATTGGAGGAATAAGTATGGAGCTTCCCTATGAGATCTAGGCCTCATTTAGAACAATGCCAAGGCATCGCAATAGGCTGAAGGCGTGTGTCGGCGTGTTAATCAAGTTTGCATATTTCTGGAATAGGTCACACTTCTTTACAAAGTTACAACAATTTGATTCCATGGTAGGCCAATAATAGCCTACTCTTAATAGATTCTTAGCTAAGAATATTGTTATCACCGAATCACAGCACCCCTGTGTTTATACAAGTGCATATACTTGAAATCATGGTGTGATTGGATAACATGGGTACTATCTCCAAGTTGTGGGACTTGCTACTTGAGATAGACCTCCAGAGAAAGATGGTTCTTGCTCCTAAACTACCTGCCACAATCTACTCTAATGCAGGGGAAACTAACTATTCTAATCTAAAATTCCAAGGGACCAGGAGAGAGAATGCATAGAATGAAATCCTACACTAAAGCGGTGATACACCAGAAAAGGAGGGTGTGAGAGTAGTCTCCAAATGTGTGAAATACAGAGGCAAAGTGCACACTAGAAGAGGTGATGACAGTTCTCCATAATCTAGCAAAATGCATTCACAACAATATTCCAAGCATACACAATGATAATGAATCCCTGCAAGAACATAATAATAGACACAATATTCTTGTAAAAATATTGAAGGGGCAAGAAGAATGCAAGAAAACACAACAGGGGAAGATACATCCACAAACTGATATTTTATTGCTTCATGATATGCACAGTTCAATCTATTACAAGATAAGGGCCTGGATCACCATGCAAGGAGTCCACTACAAGGGCCTATAGCACATTGGCTTCACAAAGCAATTTTGACAGAGATTTGCTATCTGAAAACTCTCTCCTTTACAATGAGCCCAACACTCCAATTTATAGAAAAGATGAGAATAGAGAGAGAGGGAAAAATGGAAATCCTGAAATCTATCCTTCCACCACTTGTAAGAGGCATTAAATGGAGTGAAATGATTATATATTACTTATAAAAGGCTCCCCATACTGTCCCAGTGTGCAGCGGCGAGAGAAAGAATGATGACCATGCCTCTTTATTGCACTCCCAACTACCAAATAAAACACTCTTATGAACCCGGCCACGTTTTATAAAAATCTCCATAAATTTATAACCAAATCTAGAATTTATTGACTTTTGTACATCGGCCCGGAGCCACAATTCCACGGTACCAATTTTGTGTGATTTCGTTGAGAAATGAAAAAGTTATGGCCTTCGAAAGTGCGGGCGGCTATTTTGGAGTCCGGCAGTGATTTCGTCATTTGTCGAGAATGAGTATTAATCGGCTGGAGCCGAACACTTTTCCTTCATTTAAATATATAAACCCTCATTAAAAATAAGAAATCCAGATTTTGTGTCCTAGAGGATGTTGTGCTCGTTCAGAAAGTCCAATTTTGTGAAAATCGGAGCTCGGAGTCAAAAGTTATGGCCGTTTGAAGTTCCACGGGTCAAACGTTGACTTTTCTTCTCTTCCTTCGGCCGCTTCGGCTTTTTACATCCTTCGCGTCCCTCGCGTACCTTTGTCCCAACTGTCCCAGACAAAACTCTCTTCCTTCGGCCGATTCGGGCTTCCTTGTTCCTGTTTGAAGTGAAGACACGTGGCGGGATTTCATTCACTCGGCTCATTCGGCTTCCGTGTCCCACGCATCCTCACGGCCCGGATGTCCCAAAGATAAAAAGTCTTTTGATTGGCCGAACCAGCCGGTTCACGTCCTCGCGGCCCAGATGTCCCACTTGCTCCCGGACTATCTGGGACAAATTCACTGATTCGGCCGGTTCAAGGCCCGCGCGTACTCTTGTCCCGCTTGTCCCAATGCGAAAGTTCTCCTTTTCGGCCGATTCGGGCGGTTCGCGTCCTCGCGGCCCAGATGTCAGTGCATTCCAATCAGCAAGTTAGTCGATTTTCCTTCCCACTTTTCGGCCAATTCGGCTTTCCACGTCCCATGCGTCCTCACGGCCCGGATGTCCCATTTGTTCGCAGACTTCTGGCGGCTTTTGGTCGGTTCATGCATTTTCGTCCCAACTGCCCCGATCTGGCTGCGAGGACTAGGACTTAGCCATTTTTCATGATTTTTTCTGCCCCGAGCTTGTTTTTTGCAACTTTTCTCACATTTTTAAAACTTGTTGGGTTTTCTTCTTGGACAGGAGAGTTAGAAAAAATCCGAGGGAACCCCAGAAACATGATTTTTGCCTTGAATCAATCTATTTGCTTGGGACTAAAGAATTTGATGCATGTTATCAAAATTACCTTGGGGGTAAATTTTGGATAACAACTATGCCACCGTGTGTGCTCCAAAAATACCACCATGTAATTCCTTAATGGCATGGATAGAATCAACAACATCCAAATAAAAAATTAGATTCCCCTCATAACCACGATGATAAATGGTGCCTGTTATCCAAAATTCACCGCTCGAGGTAAATTTTGATAACATGCATCGATTCTTCAATCCGAGCAAGTAGATTGATTGCATGCCCAAAATTGTGTAGTTGGGGCCCCTTTGGCTTCTCTCTAACTCTCCCATCCAAGAAAAAATCCCAACGAATTAGAAAAAATTGAAAAAATGCAAAAAATGAAGTCACAAGCTTGTTTTAATGCATTGCGGGTCTAAAGGCTATGGGTCATACCAGTGCATATCATACCAAGGTTCGTTGTACCAAGTTTGTGGCTGAAATACAAAGGAAATGGAAAAGTTAGAATTTTTGTCCCAGCAAATCCGCGAGACAGTTGGGACGCAGAGGATGCGCAAGATGCACAAAGCCGAAATGGTGGGTAGTAAAAATTTGAAAAAGAGGAAGTTTTTGTTCCGCATAACTGTTATAGTAGGGACAAAAGTACGTGGGGAATACTGAATCAGCAGATTTTCCGTAAGTCGATCTAGCATTACAGTTGTCAGCGCAGATATTTTCGTCTCTTACGCTTAGGACAAAAGTACACGCGAGACGTGCGGGGTGTTCAAAGGAAAAATTGCCACACAAGGATCCAAGCTAAGATTGAATAAGATGATGTGGAAGAATGTATCGGGACAGGCTTGGGACACGTGGACCCAATTTTTGCCACGCACTCGCAATTCAAAGGAAAAGTCAACGCTTGACTCCAAAAACTTCTAACGGGCCGTAACTTTTGAGTCCGAGCTTCAATTTTCATAAAATTTAAATTTATAGAATGATCATGACGTCCTCTTTGGATGAGGGTAGATGTATTTAAATAAAATAAACATATTTGTCTCTAGTGGAGTTAATGTTCATTCTGTCAAATGACGAGAAAAACACCGCCAAACCCAAAATAGCTACTCGCACTCAGAAGGTCATAACATTTGCATTTTTCAACGAAGTTCCAAAAAATTGGTACCATTGGAATCATGGCTCCAAGCCCAACGCATCGAAAAATCAAGATTTTTTTTTTATGATAAATAAATGTATATTTTTTATAAACGTGGCCAGGTTCATGACACTCTTTATTTGGTAGTTGAGAGTGCAATTAAGAGGCATGGTCATCATTCTTTCTTTGCTGCAGCACATGGGACAATATGGGGAGCATTTTTCAAGTAACATAAAATAATTTAACTCCATTTAATGCATCTTACAAGTGGTTGAATGATATATTTTTTGATTTCCATTTTCCCTTTCTCTTTCTCTTCTCTTTTCTATAAATTGGAGTGTTGGGCTCATTGTAAAGAGGAGAGTTTTTTGTAGCAAAGCTCACAAATGTTCTTTGTGAAGCTAATGTGTTACAGCCCTTGTAGTGGACTCCTTGTATGGTGATCTAGGCCCTTATCTTGTAAACAGAATGAACATTGTCTATCATGAAGCAATAAACTACAAGTTTATGGATGCATCTTCCCTCGTCGTGTTTGTTTGCAATATTCTTGCCATTTCAACCTTCATTACACAATATTGTGTGTATTTTAAGTTGTTGCAAGGACTCATTATTATTTTACATGTATGAAATATTGTTTTGAATGCATTTTCTAGATTGTGGAGAACTATTATCACCACTTCTAAAATGCATTTTACTTCTATTTTTCACACATTGGAAGACTACTCTCACACCCCGTCCTTTTCTGGTGTATCACCGCTTTAGTGTAGGATTTCATTTTTATGAATTCTCTCTCCTTGGTCCCTTGGAAAGTTAGATTAGAAGCTTATTTTTACCGCATTAGAGTAGATTATGGCGGTAGTAGTTTAGGAGCAAGAACAATCGTTTTCTCGGAGGTCTATCTCAAGCAAGTCCCACAACTTGGAGATAGTACCCATGTTATCCAATCACACCGTGAGCTCAAGTATATGCACTTGTGTAAACATAAGGGTGTTGTGATTCGGTGATAATAGTGCCTCCTAGGAGGTTATAATGGGCTATGCGGTAGATAAGGGATTTCTTTTCGAATGAGTGATGTCCGGTGGAAAAGTTCCATCTTGTAGGTATTGAAGGATTGGATCATAACAATGAGGGACCAACAACTTCACATGCTAAACATGACTCTAACATATCATACGCTAGCATCCGTAGATGCTCTATGAAGAAAGGAATCTTACTTTGTTGAGGGGGAATGCGTAAAAGAGACCCAATAGTAGCCATAACATCTCGTGGATCTATTGTGTGACCTTGTCTATTGCTCAAATATGACCTATGTGAAGTACTCCTTCAAAGTTTCAAGCATCTTTTTATATGGAATAAGGTTCTCATATTTAACTTTGTACTCATCATTAAATTTCTTAATGATAAGTTGAAAATCTCCAATGACTCTTAGTTGTTAGATATTCCAAGTAATTGCTAGTTTGAGACCAACAATGAGTGCCTCGTACTCTACAATATTATTTGTGCATGGGAATCCTAGCTGAAATGCTCTTGGTATGACATCACCTATTGGAGTGATGAGGACCACACCTACTCTAGATCCATGGAAGGTAAAATATCCATCAAAATGGACCTTCCATTCTATGAATTCTTCAATATACATCATAGATGCATCTGGAAAATCTAGGCATAAAGGTTCCATCCCCGGGAGAGGTTCTTTTTCTAACCGATCAACTAGTACCTATCCTTTAAAAGACTTATGATTCATAAAATTGATATAAAATTCACTCAGAGAATGATCCAATTAGCCATTTGGCCTCGTGATGGCAAGTTTGGATAAAAGGTACTTGATAGGGTCAACTTTGGATATGATTTTAGAGTTATTGTTCAGAGATAATGGCGAATCTTTGGGAATGTGAAGACAACCACTAAGTAGGCCTTTCCTATTTGGGGATAATTCAACAAATGACGCAATCAAGGTGCGGTTGAGATAGTAAACCACCCCTGTCTTTATGGTCTATGTTGTATCGGAAAGCAATGCACCAATACAAAACTTAGTAGCGGAAATGTATAAGAGGAGAGGTTCACCTAGGGTAGGTGGCATGAGTATAGGTGGGCTTGCCAAGTATTGTTTGAGTAGCGTGAAGGCCTTCTATTAGTCAGGTCCCTAATTGAATGTGACATCCTTTTTGGGAAAATTTGTAAAGGGATGGCACTTTTCCGCAAGTTGTGAAATAAAGTGGCGGATTTCCTGAATGTTTCCTTGTAGACTTCTCAGTTTCTTGAGAGTTTTAGGTAGTGCCATTTCTATGATGGCCATGACCTTTGCAGGGTCCACTTCAATCCCTCTTTGTGAAATAATGAACCCTAGGAGATTTCCGATAAAACACTAAAGATATATTTCTAAGGGTTCAAGCAAACCTTATAGTCTCGTACATTGAAAAATACGCATTAGTACTTCATGGTGTTCTTTTCTCCTCTTGGATTTTTCCAGGATGTCATCAACATAGTCTTCTATGATGTCACTTATCATATCATGGAAGATAACAGTCATGACGTGCTAATAAGTAGCCCCAGTGTTCTTGAGCCCGAAAGGCATGACTTTGTAACAAAATGTCCCCAAGGGGTGATGAATGTTGTTTTATGTTGATCTTCTTCTATAATCCATATTTGGTTATAGGATGAGAAGCCATTCATTAAGGAAAACATTTCATAACCAGCAATAGAATCACCTATCATGTCAATGTTAGGTAGGGGAAAGTCATCTTTAGGACATGCTTTGTTAATGTCATGGAAATCAGTGTAGATTCTGATGTCAATAGGATTTTTTTGTATCGGGACTATGTTGGAGATCCATTCCGAATAGTCAATAGGTTTAATAAAATCAGCAGCAAACAAATTTTCTAATTCTTCTTTGACTAAGAGTGCCAACTTAGGATGCATTTTTCTCCACTTTTGATTGATTGGTTTGGCATCCGAGTACACAATGAGGTTGTGCATGACTATCTCTAGGTCGAAAAACCAGCATAACTACATATGTCCATATGAATATGTCTACATATTCTTTTAAGAGCCTTACAAAGAAATTTTGTTCATGAGATGAGAGTGAAGCTCCCACCTTTATTACTCTAGGCTGATCTTCTAAGATGATGTTGATGTTAATTATCTCCTCCAAAAGAATTTTAGAAGCATCTTCCATCGTGTAGAATAAGGGGAAAGATTAAGATCGACCTCCTACGGTATCTCATTATCATGTTTAAATAAATAAATCACTTCATCTTTAGACTCTTCATTCTCGTCTATCTATGAGTTTTTCAAAGAGTTTTTCCCTCTGAGATTTTCATTTATCCTTTTTTCCAGGTTTCTCAATAGTGGTTATAATTTTACTTTTACGACCTTCTTTTCAAACTTCCACACATCTCGCTTCTTCCTAGAAGTATGCATAGGTGTCTATTTGAATCTCAAATCCTTTCTTGTTGTCTCCAACCAAAATAAAATCCCTGATTCCCATGAACTCTATAAATACCTCATCATTTTCAAATAAATCTAGGGGCTCGTGAAGTTATTGAACCCAATATATAAGTTTAGGATGTACAAGGGCTACTTGAAATTTGTCTAAGGGGATGGATTCGGATAAGGTAAGGACCGCTGAATCTAGGAATAGGTTCGTGGAGGCAAGATCCTCATAAAGGCTACATTGGGAATCTTTATCGCTATCACAATGAGATGAAACATCCTTATGTTCGAATAGGTGGCATTACCATTTCTCGAGGGTAGAGCATTATGAGGCCTTATCCCAAGGCCATGTTTATCAAATTTAAAATGAGGGATGGGAATAGGCTCTAACCAGCCTTGTGCATTAATGCCACATCCAAACCCACTATAGCCCATGACAAACATCATGCGGTGACCTTTGATGTCTCTGAGGTGCTTAATGGCATGAAGCCATGGTACCTTCCGTACTCGCTAGTAGGATCCTCTAACATTTTATCCTTAGATAAGAGACCACTATGGAAATTTTTTTCCAATGGTTTAAGAAATTTATCATGGGTGCTCTTGAACTAAAAATAACGCTTACCCCTTGTCGTGGGGATATCTGATTAGTATGATATGAGAAAATCCTATTCAAGAGTGAATGGCCTACTTGGGCGATTTTACTGAGATGTTTCCTCCCATGAAGATAATGGGTTGACCATTGAAGGAAAGTCTTGATTGTAAGGCGTGAGGGATTTTGAATCTATCATTTTTTCCATAGCTTGTTTGTAGGGGGATGACTACATCCACATAAGGAGACTCATAAGTTGCATGAGAGAAACTATACAATGCCCTAAAATGTGTGAATGGTTCCGGGGTTTCCTATAATGGTAACCACAAGACCTTCATGACATAACTTTATGCACCGATGGAAAGTTGATGGAACAACTTGCATGGCATGGATCCATGGGCCCCTAGATCATGGTGTATAGAAGGTCCAAGTCAAGGACATGGAACATTGTTTCATGACACGTTGGGCCTACTTCCATGGGAACTAATATAGTAACCTTTGATTCTCTTTCGTCCTTTGTCATAATTCATGATTGTGATAGTCTTAGCTCCGAGATCTCGCTTTCGAACGGCTAGCTTTTTAACCAGATTTAAAGTTCAAATATTTATACCAGATCCACCGTCTATAAGTACTCTCTTGATCTTGCGATAGGTAACCACAACTTCAAAATACAAGGGTAAGTTATGTTTGGGTTGTTATGTGGGATATCAATATAATCAAAAGTGATACCATCATTGGAATCTAGGTGCGCAATCATGGCTTGAGGTTTATGGGATCTACATCCTGTTGAAACCCCGAATTATGCAATGTTTTGTATAGTATATTCTTATGGGCATTAGATATTTTGACGAGATCGAGAATAGATATCCTAGCAGTGTTTTCTCTAACTCGCTCTATTAAATTATAGTTTCTTGCTCCGAGGGATGGGTACAGGATCTAGTATGACTAAGAAGGTACATCTTGTCCCTAATGCATAACTCTTTTCTAAAATCTGAATGGTGTTGATATGTTCAATAGATGAGATAATACATCCAATGAGGGAATCATGAGGACTATAATTTGTAGGGTAAACATAGAAAATAGTTTTATAGTCGTTGGAGGTTTTCCCATGATCTCGGTTTTGTTTCCTTTTATTTGCATGGTTAGGAAAAGGCTCCTTGTAAATACCTATTTTTTCATTTGAAATTTTACCAGACTCAAGGGGAGAATCTACAATGATCTTTCCTTCCTCGATGAGATCTTTTATATAATGGCGCAATCTCAAACAACTATCCGTCTTGTGTCCTTTAACATGGTGGAAGTCGCAATATTCATGATCTTTGAACCAACATAGTTTTGGAGCATCCTCTGGGTATGGTACCATTGTAGTTGGATATTCCACCATTTTGGCATCATCTAATTGTTTTAGGATGGTAGAAAAGGACTCCGTTAAGGGTGTAAATGTACGTTTTGTAGGTGCTTTGGGATGAGGTCCTTGTGAAAGCTTTAGAAGTAGGCCTGTCTGTATGGCTTGGACTCTCTTAGAGTCTGTAATGCCATCACCAACAACATGCTTATTCTTATTGAAGAATTTAGGTTTGTCTATGGATTTGGTTTCATGTTTGTTTTTAACTACAAACTTAAGCATTCCTTTTGTAATGAGGGATTTCTCAATTTGACCTCCTTTCTCTATGACTTCTTCAAGTTAGAGCCACAATGCATTTGTAAGTGAAAGGCTATTTCAAGGTTTAAGTTAGGAACAAATATGCTCACTAACTATTTTTCTGGTAATGCACAAGGAAAATGACTGGCTAACCTACGCCATCATTGTAAAAACCCTACAAATGTCTCATTAGACATTTGTTTTGTATTGCATAAATCATTCATTGTGATGCCTCTTTCCATATTATAGGAGTAATGTCGTATAAATCTTTCCGTAATGCAGCCTCCTCGTTACAATAGAGCCCTTGGGTATGCTATAGAACCATTCTAATCCCATGGCTCCTAGGCTGCGAGGAAAAATTCGTATTAAGAAATTATCGCTATATGTGACCTCTTGGAAAGCCATGTAAAAGTATTTTATATGATCATGAGGATCACTTTTGCATTTATACTTATCAAAATTGGGAACGGTAAAATGTTTTGGGAAAGGCTGTTGTAACATGTACTTGTGAAAGGGGTAAGGGCATGGTTCCCGATACGAATATTTTCTATCCTAGCCTACATTTACCTCTTATAACATAGTGAGCATATTTTTCATTGATTGTAACTCTTTTCGAATGAGTTGCTCCTTAGTAGGCAACATTGGTATTTGTACCTAACTCACTTTAAAGGTATAGTCCATGTTCGGATCAAATTAAAACTCACCAAGTTTATTTTTGTCTTTGTCTTGTATATGTTTCTTCTTAAAGAGCCTAACTTTGCTAATTTTTGGCTCAACTTCAAGATTTGTTTTTGGAGGATCTCCTCCTCAAGTAAGGAGTCCTCTTCTTCATAAAATTTGGGAGGAGGGGAAGCTTTAAGTTCAATTTTCACTTTACACAAAGATTTGTAGCGATATTTTAATGATGGATCCCCTTTGGTAGTGGCCTTATGTTTCCCAGAAGTGGAAGTGTATCCCACATCAAAAGGGTTATCTATGTCTAAGATGAATCTTTGTTCTCCTAGGTTAGGGTTAATGACCTTTGTTTCTTCTTCACGCTCTTGCGGAAGTTTAGCTCCTAATGCTAAGACTCTTGTGAGTACTTGATATTTATTATAATATAGGAGTTCATCAAATCTGTTTAGGTCTAACCTATTTTTTTCTCTCGGAAGAGTCTGACTCTTCTCCACTATGATCAATTAATAGCTCTGTATCTTTGACTTGTGAAAAAGAGGGGCAAAATTGTATCCACTAAATGGGAAGGTTCTGAAAGGGTTTTCTCCTATGTCATGCTCATTTGATTTGGTTGCCATTTTTGCATTTTTAGACAATAGAAGAAGACGTTTGTGTATAGCTAACATGACCCCTAAGTGTATGGTTTCGCAGCCACTCAAGGTGATGTTTTAACTATACTACAGTGTATCCTAGATGTAGTGTTATGTAGTCATTTTTATCGAGGAACACTCATATGCACACCTAAATGTAATGATCACCCAATTTTTGTTACCAAGCCTAAGCCCTAAAAATAGATAGTGACAATACCTGTACCAATATGTAGGTCAAGTTAGAATTCTAACAAGGCCTAAGCACTAACATGATGTTGACGCAATCCCTTGACAAGGTATATTTAAGACTAGTTTGAATGCTCGATGAAAGCGAAACCTTTTGAAAAATGGAATTTTATAGCATAATAATGTCACCGTGATACATTAACCAAGAAAGCAAGGTGTTAGTACCATGACAACCTTATCACAATATATATAAGGTGTTATCAACACTTTTCAAGAAGACTTAGATGACGTCAAAACTGAAACCAAGTGATAAGTATAACAAGGAGTTTTTAATTATGTGAGTAGCATAACCGCGTAATAAAGGGACTTATACCATTTTCTCATAAAAATGAGAACACAATGTAAGTACCAAGATCGTGTGCCTAGGATGTGAAAAAAACTATCAACTCAAGAAGAGACGAAAGACGAACTAAACTCACAAAGTGGTGAAGATGATCCTGAAATCAAGATGGAAGGACTTTTATCAAAGATACAAAAAGCGTACCTACGCACTTTAGATGTTTAACAACCCAGCCGCAAACATGGATGGGTGTAAATGGACAAAAAATTAGCAAGCACTATCTCTGATAAAAATGCGCTGAAGTATGCACCTTTCTCACCCGGAAAAAGTGGGCGGTGAGAATGAAAGGGTATAGATAAAAAATTTTTGAAAACAAACCAAGTGCCACTTGGGCAGTAGTTTTAACTCATCTCAAGAAAAGTATAAAACTAAGTGAAAGTGGGAGGTAGTTTAGTCTTGTGATGAAAGACACTTAGATCAAACTCACAAGGGTTCTTCACCTTGTTCAACAAACAAGGTTTAGATTCCAGATGAGTTGTCACTTGTGATGGCTTGACACAATAATGGACTAGTAAAGTCGATCCATGATAGAATGGCCTCCTTAATAAGTTCTCTCAATTAGGTGTTACAAAGTTATCTTAAGTGAGCGTGATTTACCCAAATAGTCCCTTTCCTATCTTGGGAGTATCCCAACTTTACGTTACCCCCTTCGAGCACAAAGGGCAACTATTGCATCCACATGTGCTCTCCTAGGGGTCTCCATATGGACAATTGGTAAGTCTATCTCATAAGGCGTACTTAGTCAAGTGGGTAACTAGAGTGCTTCCTATTTCATCCATGAGGTTACTCGGTGGTGGATTACTTTAGGGTTCCCGAACCACCCCCATTATGTAGCTTAAGGCGTTATGCCAAAGGGGTTATGTTTGAGTTGAGTGGATAGGGATGTACCATTTTCCAAAACCTGCAATATAATGTTTTGAATATGGTGTTTTTTATCTTGCTTAAATTAATGTGGTTTTAAGTGGCACACCATTTGGAAACTTGAAAAAACACGTGTATTAGAAGTTTTTGTTTTGAACGTCTTGTTTCTTCAAGTGTTGGGTCTTATAGACAACAAGCTTTAGTATTTTTCTAGTTTGCAGATTGATGTCAAGAAAGAGAGCTTTACACTTTGCTTTTGATTCCTAAGATCACCAATGTAGGCATGAAGGAAGATCATACGCAATGTGAAAAATCCTACAAAATCACATGAAATTTTACTTTATCCTTTATAAAAAGTGTTTTGAACATTTGATACAAGTTTTGGATAAGTGTTTCTTGTATCAAGATCACTTTTGAAGGTGTGAGGAGAGATCATACACAATTTCACATACTTATTTTTTGAGCTAAGAACCAAAAACACTTAACTATGCAAACTAAAAGACCAAAGAAACAATTTGTTTTTAATTTAATCTCGCAACAAATATAAGAAAAATTATTTTCAAAATTATGTAAAAAAATTTAATCTTTACACGGACACTTGCACTCCCAAACCGACACCAAGTGCTCCCTAAAACACAAACACTTGCAACCAAATAGGGATGCTTACATATTAATGTGGATGCTTAGGTTTCAATGTGTACGCGTCGTAGCATAAAATAACCAATTTTTTAAATTTTCACATAGTCAAGCTATTTACGCATACGTAGCTAGAGAGGAAACTACATGACCCAACCGACGAAGACACATGCACATCCCTGCAGAGGAATTTTTGCAAGTGATTAAAAATGCTAGACAGGTATGCTCTTGTCCTAATGGGGATGCTGGGGTTTAGACTTGTACGCAACTCTCCTGAACACCTACGCGTACCCAGTGAAAAACTTGCAAAAATGACAAAATTTCAAAATTTCAAATGAAAATAGGTTAGTTGTTAGTCATAGTGTCATATTTCTATATTTAACCCATGAAATTCCTGCAAATGAAGGTCATTCATCTAGTGTTAGAAACAAAAATGAGGGAATAACAAGTGATTTGACCCAAAATCTTGAAAATGAACTTTGAAGAACTCAAAAGACCGCCATTGATGGAGGATGGACATAAGTGTCCCATTGGGCATGCCAAATGTGTTCAATGAAAAGTTATAAAATCCATGGAATTGGGGTAAGAATCTATAAAGAAATTACAAAGGATTTTAACAATCGATGAATGGACCATGTGATAAGAAATGAGCAAGGGTTTCTTCTTTGCATATATTAATTTGAAGTAAACGAGCAAACGAGCAAATGAAACTAACCTCTATTCTTTGAAAGCTTGAAATAATGAACGTAAGAGGATCTAAGCATTTAGTTTATGTTTTGAGAGAAAGAGATCTCCCCTTTAATGGGTTCAAGGCCAATGGTTCTTCCTTTTACTCCATATTTGTGCTATAAAATACAAAAACAAATACTACTAGCTCAATGGAAAAAAATTAAATACAATCTAAAGCCTAAACAAAATACCATAATATGTGCTAGGAAGAAGAGAGAATTCTTAGAAAATGAGGGAGGGGTCTAGCCCTATTTATAGTTTTCCATTTGGGAGATGGTGAAACTTGAGTGCATATGGGACAAATACAAAAGTCTAAAAAGCACTTTTAGCAAGTCAAAGTAAGCTTTGACTAGATTTAGAAGAGAGTAACCATAGTTAAGTTTAATTAACCATGTTTAGAGGATAATTAGGGTTTTAGGAGAGTTCTGAGAGGTTCGATCAATCCAATGAAATGGATTGATAGTCTAGGAAGATGGTAGAAGTAAACTAGAAGGGAATAAGAAGCTAATGTAGTCAGAACGAGGCTATAATAGCATGTTTAGATGGTTTACAAGAGGAAAAATGAATAAAACAGTTTCGTGAAGAAGGAGTTAGATAGGTCGAACTGGCAAAGCAGTGTATTGTTAGTTTGCAAGGAGAAGAATAGTTAGTGCAATATTAGGAGTAATAGCGTATTGATCAAACTATAGGTTTCACGGTTTGAATTTGTGTTGTTTTGAACTACTCCATTTGAAAGCATTGTGGACAATAGTGGATCCTTCTCTACTATTGTTTCCTTATGAAAGATACCCATTAGAATTCTTCCTACTTTTTAAACATTTGAAAATGCCTCCACGTCAAGTAGTATCTCAATGAAGGTATCGTTGAATCATCTTCATTATATTTTTCTTTCCTTAACCATTCGCCACCTTACCCGCATCAAGGGTTAGATCCACCATAATCTCCTCAACTTCTTCCTACGGTGGCTCCCTTGTTGTGAGAGTGATTCAATTATCGGTTTCTCTGCCTGAGGTGAATTTATGTCATTTTTTGTGTATTATTTCCCACGGATGATGGAATTTTTTTCTTTATAACCATAATATCCATGGTCGACTCTCTCAAATTTTCTACAAAATACCGATTTGAGTCTAAAAAATTCAAATTTTGTTTCCATGTCTCATCTTGAGACACCAAATCTATGGTCTCCGAAGGAGAAGATACTTAAGAAACATTAACACACATTCCTATTGTGATAAGATAATATTTGACATTAGTAGTTGGGTCTATAATTATAAGATATCCAAAGGAATTGGTTATTTCTATAAGCACATCCACTTCCTAAAACTCCAAAGGAAAACCATCAGTCCTTAACAAGAAAGGACACACCGACGGAATGTCATTTTTTATCTTGAATTCCATCTAACAATGAAAAGGGTTGTTTCTCCCATGTAACCACGACTCCACCTTGTAGAACATGAATAAGGTATTTTTAAGGGAGAAAACAAACAAAGAAAATTTTATCAAATAGGTAAAATGTATTAACTTGCCTTAGTATTCCTTATTTCCTCCTAATCCATCATCTTACTTGCCTAATGTTTGGTCGAATCCTTGCAAAACAACCAATTAAGGACAACTTAAACCAACCGTATGCAATGTAAACCATTGAATATGGAACATTCATCCGAGGGGTGTCATGCTCCCATTCAGGTTTGATCTTCTCCAAAACTTTTGAGTCTGTCTCTTGAAAAGCTTGGATGCCCACTATGGATACAGTCACAAACTTCCTTTTTCTACTCCTCTTCTTCCATTCCTCCTATCTTTGATCCTCCTATATATATTTTTTATAGTATGGATTAGTGTAGATTATTTTCTCTGTTAGGATTTCTTGTTTGCATGTTATACTGCGGTCATCTTTGTCTCTCTAGGATAGTACTTTTCTTATTAAGTTATAAGGTTTTCCGCCATTTTGGCTCACCTATATCATTCCACCTCCACTTTGATCCCGAATATTGATGCCCAATCTAGAGCTAGTTGAGCTGTGAATAATTGCACCACCACAGTAAACGCCCCCAATTTGTTTCCAAAAATTCTTTCACATTGTAATATTTCTCTAGATCCGATTATACTACCTATTTTTGAATTTAATGTTGCTTTCCAATGGCTTGAAAAATTATTCTTTATTATCAATTTTTTGGATCTTATCCCTATGAAAGAATGTTTGACTCATGGGTTAACTCATCCCGAGCCACCCATGGTATGAGACTTAAGAGCGTATAAAAATGACTTAATCGCTCCTCCTTTTCAAGTTTTCTAACCCCTCACATGCCCTAACTATTTTGAACCTCTCTACTTCCTAGAATGTCTTAAACTCCTTGTTGGTTCTTTCCCGTTGGATAAAGGACTTTGTGGTTTTTGAATTTACGGCCTTCAAAATACCTGTTTGGGTTGGATTCCCTTGTCTATCCTTTCTTGCATGTAGTTTCTTCACCAAATTGCCTCCTCCATTGGGAATATTTTTGTATGAAACCACAATCGCTTAATAGTGTATACCCATTTAAATAATTTTGTTTTTATGTATACCTCTTACAATACTTAAAAGAGTTTATGGATATTCAAATAGGTGACACTTGCTACTCTAAGCGAGTTATCTACCTTAATTTCCTAATTTATCATTTCACTGTCAAGATTCTAATGAAAAGATCAAGTATTGTCTATTTTATGTGTCACATAATCTCCCAAAGCTTAAGTTAGATTTCAATTTTTCTAAACCCATGAAAGAGGAAGGGTGGAAAATTGTTGGAGGAAAGAAAAATAAGAATAAGGTGTTTCAGACTAAGGTGACTATTAATAATGGTTCTAAAGAAGCAATTGTTAAGGAAAATATTTTTTGTCCACATTGCACCTAGAGCTTGTTTATGAAGATTCTCCAGTTTCATTACGAGGGTTAATTTTAAGAACCCCTTCCAAAAGCTATTATGCAATGGATGGTGAATCTATCAAAAACGAAAATTGCATTTCTAGAAAATGTAGGAAATGAGGGCTTTGTATAATGATGAATGGAGATTGTTTTCAAGTCACGAGAAGAGGATTCTTTTTTGTTACCAGATGACAAGTACAAAAGTTTTACGAAACATCAAGTATGGAATACTATAGACCGACAAAAAAACATTGATGCACATTAATTGTTTTTGTTAGCATACGGTAACAAAGCTTTTTTTTTTCTTGACACCACCAAATGTATTCCCGGACGATAACAACTAAGTGTTTTCATTCAAGAATAGAGTTTACCTACCGTCTTACACCACAAAATGTGTTCTCGAATGACAACAACTAAGTTTTTTTGTCCCGGAAAATAATTTACCTGTCATCTAATACCACCCAATGTGTTCCCAGACAACGACAACTAGTTTTTGTCATCCGAGAATAGATTTTTCCTGTCGTACATCACTGCCCAATGTGTTCTTAGATGACATTAATTAAATGTTTTCTTTCAGGAATAGAGATTACTTACTATTCAGTGTCTCAAATATTTCATTACCATTCGGCAACACTTAGTACTTTTCATCCTGTCTCGCAAGCTTGTTCCCGTGTGTGGCTTACACACGTAGTTTTATTTCTCCCAATATTACTTGGTTTGTTGATGTGTGGGGATTTTCATACGTTTCCAGAAATCTATACCTATTACTCTATTTTGTATTTCCGCATTGTAATCTCCTTGTGTTATCACCCATCACCATTCCCCACACCACGTGTCTTTCCACTTCGACTTGTGAGCCTTGGCCCATGGCCATTTTTTTCCTACCAAACAATTTGTGATACGACTCTCGTATACATGTATCTGCCATTTTCCAACAACTTTTTTTTTTTTTTTTTTTTTTTATCAAATAATTAGAACATCAAGATTCATGAATAATGACACCAAGAAAAAAATCCATTAGCACACCTTCATATGTTTACTGAAACATATTATGTCCACAGTTACTTCAACTGCTACTAGACCCGTAAATTATGATTCAATCCGATTAGATTGGTAACTCCAGGTTCCACGGAATTATTTATATACCTCATTATTATAAAAATACAAGTTGTTAAATAATTTAATCCAAAATGTGTAATAGTTTGGATGGAACTTTCACTTTTTCCTTACCATCCCACTAATTTTTCATTAGAATAATAATCGATTCATCGTTTAACAGGCCTATCTCATCAAAACACATTTCTTATATCCATAAAACCATTTTACGTGATGAGAAAAATAAATTGTTAGAGTCTCATTAGGATCTTTCTATCAAGGCTAATGTTAATAATCAATACAAAAATGGGATTAACACACAATCAAACAAATACCGCTTTCTCCCGGTCATGGTGGAATTTTTCCAGCCCCACATCATTTTACCAATAAGATACACCGACATCCCTTAATGGACACTATAATACCTTATCCAAACCATTTACCGTCTTAGATTTGATTGGTTTACATTTCTTTCATCAAGGATTTGTTCTAACTTGATAGGGCCGTAGTGAATCCTTCTACAATTATTTCATCTTCTCGTTTTGTTCTTGCTTTCTATTATGAGGGTTTTCATGGATTCAAATCAACACCTATTCCAACCACTCTACATGAGAAGAGGATAAACATGCAATGCTTCTTGACCGATATTTGGTGAGTATTTTTTAAATTAATTCTATCTTGATTATTTAAAATAAATCATTTTAAAATAAATTCTTAAAAATATATAATATGTAACTTTACTTTCAACAGTCAAAGAGCGAAAAATGGCTTGTTGTAAGGTGGGTATTATCTCACATGACCCTCCTAGCTCGATGGGTCTTGTGATACATTTCCAATTGATGTCACCACGACCAATGACTCTTTAGCTATCATTAGCATCTAACAACATAGAGGTAGAATATGAGAAAATGTATGCGTGGTCCTATGGAATCGCCCCATAGCTAGGACAGAATGCCCAATATGTACAATCCAATTTTTCATTAATCCATAATACACAATTATTTTAATTTTGATTAAATTTATTTATTATTCAATTATAATATGAGTCTTGACAATGGACATATGTCAATCTCCTATTCTCGCAACCTTGTTTGGCACATTGACATCGAAACACATGTTGTTTACTAGTGCAGACACTACATACATACCAAAGTAAGAAGAGATTCAGTATGCACCAATTTGTCACCCTTCATGTTCTGGTATTAATAAATAGTGAATTATATTAAATTAATATTACTCTTTCTTTCAAGAATTTATCAATATCTTTAAGTGGTTTTCATTAAATTCGTGTTTTGTATTGCCAACCCCACTTCCACACAGCCCAATCTCTATTAATTACATGGTAGGAAATATCTATTGATTTAATTCTTATTAATTTTAAGTTCTTATTCTTTTGTTGTTTATCTTCTTAAATACAACATAATGATACTATTAAAATATTGATGCTCACAGTAAATTTTACAACTTCAATCTCAAATTCAACTTGTGCATGTGGCCACCACACTACTCCAAGTAATTTCTAAAGGAGTATATCATCCCGAACTTTAAAGAGGGTGCGAAAAACCAAAGTGTGAGGATCATGAGAGATGATGTGAACATCTATAGAAGTGTGAAGAGCAAAGCAGTGTGATAAGATCGTGAGAGGAGTGAGCATCAATCGAATGTATATGTAAAGATCGAAAAATGGGAAGAACCTTATTACAATCCACAAAATCTCACTCTATATTACATATCTCGATGGGTGTACATATAGGGAGTGTTGAGTAACCCTTAGTGATGTAATGATGAAAATAAATTGGAGAGAGGGAATTACATTCTCGAGAATAGAAAAGTAACGCCTAATGACGCATATGATGCACTGACACATAAGAGAATCCCATGATGACTCCCAAATGATATGCAGACCTACTATCTCACCTAAGTGAGATGACTCTCCTGATGATGTGGAATGGTGACTCACACCAACACACCCTTCGTAAAAAATTAGGACGAGGTAGAACATCAAAAGGATAAATGGGTCTTGGCACAAAATAAGTCTCAAGCAGTGAAGGAAAACCTAGTGGAAAAAACATCCATAATAAGAGAAAAACACACTCTCTAATCTAAGAAAGATTCCAATATGGGTCTCGGCTATAAAAATATTGATTAGGTACCCATGTACAAAAGGGAAATCTCTTGGAAATAATAAGAAGAGATAAGAAGAGGGGGATGAGAGGAATCAAGAAGATGTCATGGATGAATATGAAATATGAAAATGTAGGAAGTTGCCTAGAAGAGTGTTGATTACGTGGTCCTCTTACTCTAGATTGAAGAAGGGCCACCCACACTAAAATGTGTGCCTACCATTCCGAGGGAAAGAAGTAGAGTTTCGTAAGTCTTCTTACTCCGTAAAGGAAACAAAATGTAGGAACATGAAGAACTCTAAGTCCGGGTTCACGTAAGTGTGACATAGGTCTAGAAAATGAGCACCAAGGAACTAAAGCTAGTGCCATGTACTCAAAACTATCAGAGTGAAGAAGATGAGCACCCACATAAAGGATTTCCAAGTGATGTGAAGGAAAACAAAAACCCCACATTAAGAAAAGGGATCCACAAGAAAGGGTGGATTAATTAATGTCTCTAAGAAAGAGGAAGTGATAAGAGTCCCAAAAGGGGAACTCCCAACAATGGAGATGGTCCAATCCTCTAAGGCACCAATATATGGATGAGGAACCTATAGTCCATCACAAGTGGACTCTATGAAAATATGACCAAGGTTGGGTAGATACTCCTCCCAATTGGGAAATGGATAAATAGTATCGTAATTTTGAATAGGTAACAGGGGCCTCCCACACTAAAATTGGATAAGAGGTTGATGAAATGATGGTACGAGGATAACAAGGAGACTTCATGATGTCTAATGAGATGTGGGATGTGTCAATAGTATCTAAAAGTGTGAAAGGAGGAGATAAGTCCTCTGTGGTACTTTTGGCATCAAACTTGGGTGCACTATCCCCTTCATCGAATAAGAACTAAGTGATTATGTGTCAATGGAACTACCATCACATAAGGAAGAAGAGGATAAAACTAGATCAAAAAAATGGCGGTAGTATGTGAAGGGTATCCAAAGAGGGACTGAAAGATGCTCTAGATACGGTGGGGAGGATTTGAGTCTACCATGTGAAAGTGCAGAGGTTTGGTGATGGAACACATCAAGTGATCAACAACATGGTTACAAGTTTCGAGAAAGTTCTCAACATGACTATAATTAGTGGGTGGAGGAATTGGCCTAAGAAAGAAATATAGAAGACCAACGTGGGCGAAGTAGTGTTCCATAAAAGCATGGCATGCTGAATAGTTCTCTCTCCCAATAAGAAGTGACGAAGGGCATAACATGATACCGTGATTCTTAAGTCTAGAAAGATCATCCTCCATGATGTGGATGTAAATGAAAGAAGTGTGAGCTGCACAAGAAGAAGTGTGCAAGAAATCAAGATGTTATACTTAGTCGATAATGTGTATGCAAGTAATACAACACCCGAGAGAAATTGTGGTAACCCCCTATCTATGAAAATTGATAGTGAGTGAATAGGGTGTGTTCATGTGACATTCGTTAGTTGACCACTCACCTTGCAATCTATGACAAGTCACATGAGAGTTGAGGCCATAATTTATTCCTAAGTCCGAAACCGAGGAACACACATAATCGGACATAAAAGCTCGTAAGTGACAAGGTAAAAATCAACACTTAATGTGATAAAAATTTAGTCTCACGATGAAAACAAGATGGCTCTCTTGATGTAAGGTTATGGTGGACATGTCCACTAGCCGTATGTGAAGAAGAGTGCCATAATGATGAGCCAAAAACCAGCCTGGAAAGCCCAATAACCTTATAATATGTCCTCTAAAAACCCCCTGATTGATGAATTTTTTAATTTTCTTTTACAATGTTATTCAAAGGCATGAAAAATATCAGAAAATAAAAAATACAAAAAAATAGTCTAGGGAAGTAGAGAAATCAAGGGTGTGAGGGGGCAAGAACCATCTCAAGGAGCTTCCTAAAGTAACTCGTAAAGCTAGCAGAGTGTTGTCCCGAGAATGTGCAACAGGGAAATTGACAATTTCTGAGCACGACAACTATACCCCTATGCCAAAATTTTCATGTTTTATCATTCCTAAGAAACCCCGGATCTTCTCAAATACCCAAATGAATTCCCAACCAATGTCATGATACTATCCTAGGTGATTTAGGAAATTCCATTCATTCCCCTAGGTGATTTTAGGAGTTCATTGAAAATGTTATCTTTTGGCAAAGATAGGAAGGGCTATCTTTGGCCTTCCCGGATTGGATCAACCCCCTGGAGCATAGCAGAAGGGCAAAATTCAACATAAAGGTGAATGGAAGACCTTATAACATCATGGAAATGATTTTGGAAGGATTTGGGAAGTTCTGAAAGACTTGGAGCAGTCTGAGTGAAAACATGGTTCACAAGCCTAGCAAGACACATGCCTATAATAGTTGTTGAGCTTCAAATGAAGATTCCGGAGCTCGAATGGAGTCGAAAAAAAAACATCTTCAGAAATAGGATTCCAAGACCTACATGATGGTGAAATAATTTTTTTCACAACACCTTGGCACATATGATTGGAAGATAATTTTTCTCAGGTACAAGTGGAGTCCCAGATCAAAACTCTAATTTTTCAGGGATCATATGATCGAATCAAGACATGAGACCCACATAATTGGATTCAAAATTCCATTTCAAGTTAGGATCATATAAATTTTCACCAATAAATTTCACTAGAAGCTCCATATCTCGCATTCCAAGTTACCCTCTCAAAGGTAGTTCAAGACTTTGTCATTTTTTTTAGAGGACACACGCCACACTCAGGATCCCGGTGAGATTTCATGTCCCCACGTCCCTGATTTAAATTACATCACCCCTTGGAAAATTTTCCCAGCCCTCATGTGACCCTTAGGACCCTCATATGACATCCAAACTGGGCAGCTTCAGCCCTCAAGTGCTTATTTGGAGCACGCATTCCCTACCGTCGGATCGGTCACCATGTGTCAGCCCCAGACCACCATGGAATTTTATGTACCTTATGCACATGAGGTGGGGGACATAAGACCTTGAAAAATTTTCCCATCCCCTATGGGCAGTCATTTGGACACCCACATGACCGCTGCTCACCCCCAAGTGCGTTTTGGAGCATCCATTCCTTGTCGTTGGATCGGCACCACATGTCACCTCTAGACCACCATGAAAACTGATGTACCTTATGTACCTAATTTAGGGGACATAATACATGTAAAAATTCACCCATCACCTAGGAGGAGTCTTTGGACACTCACGTAACCTCCTTTCACCTCCCAAGGTGCTTCAAATTAGCTTTTTCCTCCTTCATTCCCCTCGCCGTTGGATCTAGTGCCATGTGTCACCATCTTGATCATTAGGGAAATTGATGTCCCTCACATCCTTGAGGTTAGGGACATAAAACATGGAAAAATTCACCCAATCCCTACCTCGTGCACATCTTTTTGAAAATTCTCCAAGTGTTGCTTTTCCCGCTTCTAACTTCTAGCAGCTTTATTTGCACTCCTATCCTCCATTCTTCCCTCGCAACATTCTACCATCACTCTGCCATTGAAAATGATCAGACTAGATCAAAAATAAAATGAAATACCTTTCCCATTGTGATGCATAGGTCTCAAAAGGAATCCTCATCAAGCTAAGGAGAAACGAAGAACAACAAAGAAGAGAACAACAAAATCCCCATAGCTAAAAAATGGAAATCTAAACAAAGATTGCAAACCAATGCACAAATTAATGAACTGTTTATTTCTGTTCATTCCTCTATTGAATACCATCAAGAATACACCTTCAAACTCCCCCCATGTGTGACAAAGCATCCACAATGAAGAAATCTCCTTTTCGGCTCAACAAAGAAAGAAGTGGGATTTCCCGTCAAACCGGTTGCCGGATCGAAGTAAGATTGCACGTGAAGCACCAGAGGAAAAATCCACATCAAAAATACAATTTTATTCACAAACGGAGGAGAAAACCAGACCTACAATTTTGAGGTCCATTAATGGCTACCATACCTGTAAGCACCGCTTAGGTCAAAAATTAAAAATTTAAAATCTCCCGGATTATTAAGCAATTGGGCCCAAAATTTCAAAGAGATGATATTAGGAAAAAACCCATATGAAAAACTTGCTCCACGTCAATCTGACTCCCAAAGGTCAAAATTCTAAAATGTCAGTCTACTACATAGGAACTACTATTTTGAGAAAGTCATTAATGTAAGAACCTACAAACGAGAGGAAGATATCAGAGGTGCACTACAACTAAGAATCCACCAGAATGGACATTTTTGGCACTTACTAACAATAGTAAGTGGGCCCTTGAGCACCTGCTAAAAATATAAATTTGATCCAAAGGAGTGAGGAACGTAGGAGAAAGGGGAATCAAGGTCACAACACTCAACAAAGGATTGAGAGAGTTGCTCTTTCACACTTACTAAAAATAGTAAGTTACACTCAAAGAGAAGTTTTGGCACAATGGGATGTACAAGGATAATCATTCAGGGGGACATAATTGTTCACGAGCATCCTAGTCATTTTTCACAGGTGGCATTCAAGATCCACCTTAGTTAATTATACTTAGCACACGTTCATGAGATAATTTGGAGGAATTTCACAAAGGTGCAAGGAGTTCAAAGATTCAAAGTTTCACTACATTTGGAGCTTTCCATCAACGAGGATCAAAAGACTTCATCAGAATGCCATCTCCTCTTCATCTTCTCCCCATGTTTCTCTCTTCTCTTTCCCCCAACTTCCTCTCACTTTCCAATATTCTAATTTCGTGTTGGGGTTTGCACTTTTAATATGACTTAAGAGAATTTAAAAACATAATGTAAATTAAGTCGCCTTGCTATTATAAAAGGGACTTAAATATTTGAAGTGGAATACGAACATCGTTTAGTCATATTAAGGTATTCAAAAGGTCATGAGGAAGATGAAGAGTCATATTATATTCTATAAATTGTAAATCCATTCCCATTTCAAAGGGTTGGCGATTGATCTTGTAGACTCAAGAGTGCATTCTACCTTGAGAGAAAGCAAAGGAGATAGCCATTTTCTTCTACTCTCTTCCCTCTCAAATTTCTTCCATTCCTACACTATGTACAACTTTTGTTCAAGCATCAATACAAGAAGGATTTTTTAGCTTTCTTTGACCAACGGATTTCAGGACACTTTGTTCTCATTAAATTCTATTTAGTCTTGTTTTCATTTAAGGTGGTTGTTTCTTCTCATAAATGCATGTGATGAAGTTTCTAACTAGTGTGTGTGTAGGAATATGATTTTCTAGCTACAACATTAGTTCCCCTACCTCCATTCTCACTCCCTTTCCCACTTCCAGAGAAATTCATCTCTTGCAGGTATATGCAAGCATTTACCGCAGGTCGTGGAGTGCCCCCGCTGATCCCCGTGCGAAAGGCCACCACCAAAATTCACCTTTTAATGTGCATGCACATATGGTACCTGCACCAGTTAAGTAGAGGGACTTAGATTCCTAGAGCGTTGGTAAGAAATCCACAAGTTTTTCCACTCGAAAAATTTTCTCACCAACACAGAGTCAACTCGGTGGAAAAGCTAGGAGAGGTGACTTACTCGAGTGAGTCAGGGAAGGTGGTCTATGAGCCAAAATCCATCTCACGAGTTATGAGGATGCACATTGGTGGGGAGGTGTAGTTTGTAAAGTGATCTCGACACAATGAGTCAACAATATGACCGAGGTTGGAGAGCTAAAAAGTCGAGATGAAGTGCTTGCCCCGGTATAGAGCTAGGAGGGGATGTCACTATTTGGGTCATGCAGATCCATATGTAATGAGGTGGTGAGTAGTGCATGAAGTCCAAGATGAGATGAAACTTCAAGCCGAGTGGGAGCCCACACAAAGTGTGGAGCCCATGGAAGAGATAGGCAAAGGACCTCATTGATGAGCTAGAACGCTAAGTTAGGGAGCTTGTTAGTGGATCCCGAGTACACATGAAGGTAGGTGGGTTATTTGTTGGTGAATAGAGTGGAGGCCAAGGTGATCTGAAATCACTAACAAGGTCGGTGATTATGGCGGGGATGCGTACGAGATAATCTTTAGACAAAGGTTAGCATTGGACATAGAAGGCATAAATCAAGTAGAGAGAGCATTGGCAACTTGTCGTAGATGGCCAAACCAGATGATCGAGGCTACCAAGAAGGAGATGGATGAATAGAACTAGGGTAGAGGTAGTAAATGATGACAACAATCAAATTTTTAGAATGTTGCAGTGGTGTGGTCTCGCCAAATAGATATGGAGGTGAGCGAAACATGAACTGTGGTGTAGAGAAACAAACATAAAAGGCATAAACATATGAGAACCAAGATATCTACATTTAGGGTTAATCCGCTGCAAGGCAAGGTGAAGCTAAATGTAAAAAGACAAAAATGAAGCATGAAAACATGAGCTTGGGAAGCGAGCACAAGTCATATGGACGCACAAGAAAGTGTGTGATGGTTCTTATGAAGAGGCACAGTAACAAAAACAGGAGAGGAGCTCAATTGGTCTAAGAAAAGTGACAAACCGATACAAACTCGAGATGATATAATGCACAAAGCAAGTTGGATGTGATTCAATAAAAAAGGTGAGCTATAGCTTGCTCGATTTCCATCTCACTAAGCTAGGGCTGATCTAGGACATAAAACAACTTTGTAACCTCAAGAAAAAACTTGAAACCAACACTTCAAAACCTTTCTAAAACCTGAAAAGAAAACCCACCTCTAGAACTACACGCAAATAAAAAGATTAAATAACCCACAAACGAAATTCCCAACCACATGAATAAGATATAAAACCATAAATCAATGCAACCGAATTACACGATTGAATATCCATTACGAAGGATGCTACGAAAAATCTGTATATCATGAACAAATTTCGAAAGCATGAGAAAAACCATGGTGTTGCACAGATCTGAAAAGTGTGAGCTCGATACCATGAAAGATGGTGCAAAAACCCAGAGCATGAGGATCACAAGGGATGATGTGAACATCCACAAAAGTGCAAATGAAATCATGGCAATATCTTTAGAGGAGAGAGCATAAACCGAACACACATTTAAATATTCAAAAATGGGAAAAACCTCGTACAATCCACAAACCCTCACTCTATCTCATAGATCTAAAGGGGTTTACATATAGGGGGCTTTGAGTAAACCCTAGTGCTACAATCATGACAACTTGAGTTAATGGGGAGATACATTCCTAGTATAGAAAAGTAAATTGCAATGAAACATATGATGCATCGACACACTAATGAGTAAGATAATCCCATGATGACTCTGCAAATTATATGTAGACTTATGATCTCACCTAAGTGAGATGACTTGATGATGATGTGGAATAATGACTCACACCAACGAAATTCAAAACATAAGAAATATCTTTTAATTTCATTGTTATTAATTTTAAGTTCTTATTGTTCTCTTGTCTGTCTTCTTAAATACATCATACTGATATTGTTAAATTATTGATGCTTGCATAAATTTTGCAAATTTGATCTCAAATTCAACTTATTCCATTGGCCACCCCCACTACTCCAGATCATGACTTAAGGAGTATATAAGTAAGACCTCCCCTTCCATATTATAGTAGGTGAAAGAGGACCATGTTCCTCGGAAAGAGTAGGGGGTGCTTAATTTTACATCAACCGAGCTCCCCAAATTTTCAATTGGTGGCATGCAGAGTGCCAGAGGATCTTTTGTTTTAAATAATATCGATATAGATTTGGATTATCTTAGTTTTGATAGATTTTATGACATTTTATAAATAGGGAAGTATACAAAATATCTCACACAAACTGCATGTAAAGATGTGTCGATCCCATAGCATCCATCCTCTTTAGATCATCCTTTCGCAATTGGGGAGGAAATTTTTGATAATGATGTGAAGACAAAATTTTCATTAGACTTCCTTATGGCTGATAATGCTATAGCCCTTGTGATGGAAAATATTAACGCTAACATTAAAGAAATGAAGATGTGGGAGATTAGACTGAAATCTCTTATAAAATAAATGAATGAAAGATATCATAATTTTTAACATAATGAACAATTTTTTTCATTGCTTAAAAATGAACTCGGATGACGATTGATCATTTACTTTCTCAAGCACAATCTGTAATTCAGTCATAACCAATATTTATAATATCGACAATGTTTTGACTATAGTTCTTAATGATTAGCTAATTCAAATTATGAGCCACAATCTTACTATAGTAAGTGGAATAGAGAAACTTGTCAAGATTGATAATGCAGAGAAAGAATTGGAATGGTAAGTACTATGTTTTTTAATGTTTTAATGTATATTAATGTTATCATTTATTTACGTCTAATTATGGGATTTTTAAATTATAGTAAAAATAGTTTACTTTGAAGATTGAGGTGCATGTATTAGATAAGAACCTAAAAAAGTGAGAGAGAGTGTACACATTGAATTTTTTTAAATAAAAACTTGTTCTATTAAATAAGCATAATAATACATTGCATAGGATTATAATGTTGAATGGATTGGGTTTGAATATTCTTTTGAAGAAAAAAATTGATCACGATCCTTCTATCTTTTAAATAGGAGATGCAACTAGTGAAGAAAAATAAAATTTAGAAAATATTAATATAATTACAAAAGAATTAGTGAGTCTAGTGTGATAAAAGACAGTTCAAGAGTTGTCGATGTAATAGAATTCGTTGAAGGAAAAGGGTCCAAATGATCTTGAATTAAAACTATTGATGTAAATCATTTTATTTGAAAAATGAAATTTGAAAACATTATCTTTATTTGAAATTTTCAATCATTTTATTTCTCTCATGCCTGTTGTTGAATGAAAACATTATCTTTTTTTCAAGCTTGTACGCTTGATGAATAATATACATGGATTCTGGAATCTAGATGTACATTGAACAATTTAGTTTCAAACATGTATGCACTCAATATTTAAGACTTGGATGTACATGTTCTTATTGAATCTTTATAGTGAATTCATCATGTAAATATTATCTCTAAGAATCATAATAGGAAATAGAGTGCTATGTTTTTTTATTAATCCTAATAATTTCCGTGCAATATATGGGTTCTAATATCTTTGGGAACACGTGTACCTATGGATTTTATATTGAGAAATCAAATATTTAACATACTTTCCTATTATAGTAAAAAAATCACACACTTTATATATTATTTAGTCCCAATCTCATACTACTATTAATATGGTTTTTGAGCGAAGAAAGTGACAATTAACCCTTGTATTTTGGCAATTTTACTTTGATTTCTATCATTAGAGCTGACCTCTCGCACATAATTTCCTAGTTTTTTCTTTCATCCCATGGTATTTTTCATTTTAATGGGGCGCCAATAGGTTCCTTAGCAATGAGGTTCCCTAATCCTCTTTCCACTTTCTTGCTATTTTTTAAGCACTTTCAAGCCATCTAAACATTTCATATTTCTTGTGGTCAACCTTTTCATTGTTAATTATGAAATTAGAACAAGAGAACCATATAAATATAAATTTATGAGACCATAATAAGGGACCAATCACTAAGCACTACTATCATCACCTAAGGGTGCATCCATCAAGGGCTTCATTTACATCCATCTAAATCCACCAAAAGGCACAAGGCTGGTCATCCGCATCACACTACATAAGAGGTCTTTTCTTCATCAAAAATTACCAGTAACATACAACGTAATGCAAAACCATTAGTGTGATAGGAAGCGAAGGTAGGAAACCATTACGTTACACCTTGGAGGAACATTACAAAAACTTTTCACATACTAGGGGCCCATTAGTCGACTCGAGAACTCAAAGGCACTCCCGCACCTATCCAAGGGTCCCAGTCCATTCATATTTTTCAAATCTAGAAGTTTTGGACCTCATAATTTTCCTTTCCTCCTATTTTTCCATTCAGTTCTACGACATAGTTAAACAAGTTCACAAAATCAACTAAGATCTTTCCAACCCTTCATTGCATATTAGGGTTTCTATTTTCATTAGTCTCGTTGTTTGAGTCATTTCCTATATTTATTTATTGCTTTCATTTATTGTTATTAACTACTCGTTCGTAGTTATATTACCTTCCATTTTACCACATTTTAAGTTAATCATTTTGGTGAACTTGTACTCCATGTTCACACATATAATATCCTCATTCTTTATAATCATAGATTCTAGTCATTATGGATATCTCAATTATTTATTATCTTCTTGTGCACCTTGATGTAAGGTATAGAGTTCAACCTATTCTCGCTACTACCCAAATTTTTAATAACATGCATCTTGAATCAGTGTATCAAACTTTTGTAGATGAATTTTCTCAACACTTATCATTCAAATCTAATATTTCCATTGATTTTAATACTTTTGATAATAACCCACCCTTGCATATTATGATTCACATTCTCAATCTAGGTATTAAGTGCATTTTAATTGATAATGGTTCTAAACTCAACCTATGTAAAATTTCATTCCTTCAACACCTTAATATTTCATCTTGTGACATTATTCCATATTATCTTTCACTATGTGCTAACGATGGTTCCATTCATCCATCTCGTTGGTCACATTACACTACCTATCAGTGTAGGGGCTAATAGTGTCAACACAATGTTCTTTTTCATTTATTTCCCAGTCTCTTACGATTTGTTACTAGGTAGACCATGGATTAATGCCATTGGTTGTTACTTAAACTGTACACCATTATGTTAAGTTCCTCCATGAGGGTATTGATTATACTATTCTTCATGAACATGACCCACTTGAGTGTTGTGACCATGCTCCTAATACTAGTCTTCTTGTTCCACATATTGATACTACAGATGATCCTCAACCTATGGATGAACAACCTCACTTACTCCCTCTTAAAGGTTTCATTTGTGTGATAGATACAATTTCTTTAATACCACCTACTACTACTAATACTTCTATGATTCCTTATCGGGGCCTCTCCATCAAAAGAAGTCTCTCTATCACCTACACCTTGATATGTACCGCCTCCTTAGCATGGCCACAATTTACTTGCAGATTTTTTTCATGAATGATGCATATTGGGAACATATTCCACTCAATATTACTTGTGATGATACCATTTTATGACACGACGGTATAGCTCAACTTTGTTTTAGTTTTGAGGAATTCTATCATGCTACTCAAACTTATCATTTATACTATGGATTCATCACTATTACTACTACTTATGGCTTGTGTGTCTTCCATCTCAAAGTTTATCTATCACACATTCCTTGTTCTATTCCACTCACATTAGGAAAATCATGGCATGATTACATTAGAGGCACTCTAGACCTAGATCATATGGACATATAATTTCCAATGCCCTTTGGTTTCATTTTTATTTGTAATATTTCCTTTCTTGGCTATACTTAGAATTTCACTGGTTGGTATGCACACTGCTGTTATCCATTTCCTCTATCCACTAATGAGGAATATTCCATGGGTATGTATAATTTACGCCTCAATGGTGCATTACATGATTGAGTAAACATTATTGCTTATCAGGTCTCTAATGCTTATCCATATTTCTTTGATCTTGAAACGATGATCTCTTAGACGAAATTCTATGATCGATCGTTCATCTTACACACTTGGGGGTCATAACATATAACACATCGCCACAACATAATAGCATCTTCTATCATGACATAGCATACTTATACAATACACATATCGTATCCTCATCACACGTATACCAAGTATCATCATTACCTAATAGCTCACTCTTGTGCATTTGTTTACACTTGAATGTTGATAGATATGTACTACACATAAACCCCACACACTACACACTAGTTATTACACACTACTCATATTTACACATCTTGTATATCGAATCTTACATCATATAGTATACATTTAATATACATCATCACACATCTAAATATAATATATCATTCTAGACGACATAATACATACATCACACTTTTAGGATCAACACTATCTCGATCCAAAAATAATCAATTGTTTATCTAACTCGATCTTGGACCCTTGTAGGATTTAATTATTTGTCGATAATTTACTAATTTTAAGTAATCAATTTAAAATTAATGAAAGACAATTTGCACAATGATAGATTATGGAATTAAAAAATTGCCTATGTCTCTGGGTTCTTTTAAACCATTCCACTAGTCAAAACATGTAAGTTACAATAGTAATTTCACACGAAAACCTAATGGAATTTCACTTGCCTATAAGTACTCCAGTTCTTCAAAGAACTCGATGATTAGTCAAAAAGTCTCTCACCTTCCTAGTGTACACTCTCCTTTGTCTTTGATCGACCTTCTTGATGCTATCAATACGCCTTCCAAAGACTCAATTGATAATTCCACTTTGCAAGTGATTAGTGTGGCTCAATGGGCCTATTGGGTAGTTTGCATTTACTCCCAATAACAAATATTATGTCTACTATTTCCTAAAATAATATGCTAATAAACAATATTTTTCTATAGTAAATTTAGGAATTTAATATAGTTTACAAAACTATATTAAAATTTCCTATTACTAATTCTCCCACATCCCAGAAATAAGCTTAAAAAATAATAAGCTTCTCGGGATAATGTTTTTTACAATGAAAATGGGTTCCCTATTTATACAAAACTAGGGCCCTTAAAATAATTTGATATTCGTTATCCTTAGGCTGATCATAGCCTTATCCCATAACATTTAGATAGGCTTATTTCCATTTTGTATAGTGGATTGCAATCAAGAAGCGATTAATTCCCTTAGTGGTGGATTTACATATTTTAATGGGATAAATTCCCGTGTTGGAGAATTTTTGAAGGCGGTTATATCCCACATTTCGTGGGATTGATATTGTTTAGAATTTCCAAGTATGCAAGGATGATTGGCCTTAGTTTTTCCTTTTTCCTCTTCTTTTGCCTTTTTCTCTTTAGTTAAATCCCACATGCCTTGCTTAGCGGCGTGTGCCGTTTGACCTTTTTCCCTCTTATTTTAGCTTTTTCTCTTTGGTTCGAAACCGCCGCCCGCTCGAGCGGCGGTCCTTTACACATTTTCCGTAAGGCTATTTTTACACGACTCACGTAAATTCAATGATTTACCTCGCTTTCTTTTTACCGCCATGAGCTTGCATTTATGGTTTGGTTCCCTGGAATAGTGTTTTGCCATTGTTTATAGTTTAAGAGTTCTATTTGGATTTTACCTTGGGTAAATGCAAATGCTATAAATAGATGGCTTGTGCTCAAGCAAATGGCCCCTCATTCACTTCTCATCTTCTCATTTCAGTAGTTCAGTACTTTTATTAGGATTCATAGTTTAGTTTCTTTCATTGCATGCCTATTTAGCATTGTTTTGCAGTTGGTAAGCCACATATCCATCTTGTGCAAGTGCTGTCATTACTTCAGGCCCTCAAGTTTGCCTCTGAATTTCCTCTTTGCAATAGATTTAGCGTTCATTTTGCTTAGAGTTCTTAGTTTAGTTCATTACATGCTTAGTTAGCATTGTTTACTGTTGGTAAGCCACATATCCAGCTTGTGCAAATAGTGTTGTTGTTTTATCCAATCCATTGGAGTAGAATAGCTTAGGAAGCCATTAAAGTTGCAGGTTTTGCTCCTCAAACAGGATAGTTTCAGGTTCTGGATGCTTTATGTTGCATGACTCGCAATAAATCCCGCTAGGAATTGCATAAGCCAAGCTCTGTACTCTTGCGCTATCCCTCTCCTACTCGCATTGTATTCGGTGTGTATTCTGAGCTGCCTTTATCCCAATATCTACTTCTATTGATGCTAGCATTACACGCTTTTCTGGATCCACGTGAACACGAAAGAACGAGGAGATCACACTGAGGGGACAAGATCACACACACCATCGGATTCGCCACTGTTCTGCGGAATCCAGGTTCTAGCTTTCAAAGTTCTAGTTAGAATCATATCAAATAGAGTAGTTAATTGCTTTATTTCAAGTAAATTCTATTCTCGATATTGCCAGGAAGCTATGGGGATTGATAGTTTTTGAGAAACTATGATTCACTCCTCACTTCTGAGGTAGGATCGAGAATCTTGCAAATAGATTAGATAAGTTATTTCATTGTTTAGAATAGATCTACAAATTGCATAGACAAATAGCTACACTTGGTTATTTTGTTTGTTTTAAATTATTAGTTTAGCTGTCAATTCTAAATATTTTAAATAGCTGCTTTCTTAAATTCATATAGTTCATCAGAAAATACAAAAATAGAGAAATCATATATGCTATAGATATATTGCAAATAGTTAACTTTCATTTTATTATAGTTCGTTTATATTGTTGCTTTTGCATGACCATCATGGGACCTAGAGAGCCCAGGGAATACGTATTCGAGCCAATCGTGCCTCAGCCCAATCTCATCATGGAAATAACCGATATAGATCAAAATCTTAGGATCCAAGTCTTCCGAACAACGGTAAGCTTGCAACAAATCAATTCCCAGTTGAGAGGATTGAACAGAGAAGACGACCAAGCACACATATTTTGGTCAAATCAACCGAACTACAGATTACCCTAGGCAAACATTCACATGACTGTAGGAGGATTAGAAAGAGAACAAACCTTTGGTTGTGATCCTTTGGTCCCACAGCCAGGTGCAGGAGATACCCTCACGGACATAGATACCAGTTTAAGGATCCAAGTTGCACGAACACCTGTGAGATATTCCGAGAAAATCACACAGTTATTGGTCTTGAATATAGAAGCTGAGAAAGCGTACGATTACTGGATATTAGGGATTAGGACTTGATTTCATACATGACCATAGCAAGAGCCCGCAACAACGACCAAGAGTCTATGGTTGTGATCCACAAATCCCACAGCCTAACGAATCCATAAGTCAATCAGATATAGACACCGGCCTACGCACGTTAGTATTCAGATCTACGCCACTTCCACCCACCATCATCGAACAATTGTCCTTACTGGATATAGCGGCTAACAAAGCTAGAGAATTCTGGACTAGGCTAGAGAATCGCCCATAGAGTCAATTGTATTCACCATCCACCATATGACCTTATCTGGGGACGTACACGAAACTATCCCAGGTCATTTTCCACGTATTCCACAACCCATAGATCGAATCACGCTAGAGCTCGATATTGATTGGAGCCTTCGAGCAGTCATCCTTTCCGATCGATCTATCACACCAGTCCAAGTTAGAAGGGCCTTCTTTGCCTTAGATTCACAAATTCCATTAGTGCGTGTCGAAGACATTAGATTGCCTAACTAGTTTTTCTGCATCCCACGCATATTCCATCCCCACCGGCTGTCTCGGCATGACCTCGGGAGGTCGGGGTACGTGGAAGAGTTACCCGTAGATTTACCGTAGATTCCCACGCCGCTTGTCACTTTTTAAGGCATACAAAATTGGTGAACCCGACGTGAAACAAACAAAATTAGTGAAGCTAACGTAAAGCCTTCAGTCATAGTATTCACGTTTTCTTTCCAAGTTTAGTAAACTTCATCTTTTTATTAGCCTCATTAACTTTCACCTTCATTCCTTCCCATTCCCATTCTCGCGGGTATTCATATACCCCCGAATATGTCGGGATTCGATGCATATGGTAGACCCCTCTTGGGACTTGAGGCATACTACGCCCAACAGAATAGACAATCATCACCCTCGCTCTCAATGTGGGGTGACAACTATTCAACTAATCAGTTGTCAACACAAACTCCAAGGATCGATATAGCTCATCCTTCCAAACAGAAGGGTTGGAACAACTTGCTCAAACGCAACAAACAGAGCCTTCGGGCTCGAATAATATGACGTTCACCGGAGAATCTGGTTCATCTCCTCAGGTATTGCTTAGACCACAAATTAGTAAACAATCAGATTCATACCAAGGTCTAGACGATGAATATTCAGCACGTTATGCCAGGAATGACCAACGTTCTCGAAGTATGTATCCACCTGTAGGAGGTTTACAACCACAACCCGAGGTCTCTTTTCAAGAAAATACCTCTATGCCACTGCATATAGGAAATACTCTCGGAGAAACTTGGCAAGATAGCGATCAGTTCATAGCAGGATATCACATGCCTATACAAAACCATAGTATACAACAAATGCCACCAAGGCAAGAATATCGTGACTTCACCAAATGAAGTCATTTCAACTCTAATAGAAAAGGTTAGAGGGTTAGAACTTGCCCAAGCAAGTCAAAATTCACAATTCATGCAAACAGGGAGTTCCAATCCTCCACACCATCCTAGCCAAGTAGATCTCCTCACAGGAGTAGGCACGTTAGGCATGACTCCTCAGTATTCACAACAAATGCCAACTAGACCCATTATCTCTAACACTGTTCCTCCCGGTCTAGTACAGAACAATCCATTCCTAGACATAACCCCATCATACTTAAACATGTACTCCAAATCACCACAAGGGGATATGTTCTCCTCTCCCGGCATGTTTGCTCAAACACAGGGGCTTCCTTATGCCCCTGCCAATGCGTACGTTACGCCATATCAACAACCCATTCCAACGCTACTCCCTCAGCAGACACCATCAATGGTCGAAACATATGCAATAGGGACTTATTCAGAATATTTGAAAGAGCCCTTAGATTTCACTATACGAAGCGTCATGCTTCCAAGACCTCTTCCCGATTTGCCCAAATATAAAGGTGAGGGAGATCCGAATGCGCATATCAAAGCTTACGCTACAGCCATTCGAGAGCTACTCCCATGGGATGGGGTTGTTGCTAAAATATTCCCAAAAACCTTGGAAGGCATTGCTCTCGATTGGTATTATAGAATACCTGAGGCTTCCATACATTCATTCAAACAACTTGTGTCTGAGTTCATCAAGGCCTTCGACATGAACAAACTGTTAAGGACAGGAATCAGGGAGTTCTTACACATCAAACAAGAACATAACGAATCTGTCGCCCATTTCATCCAAAGGTGGCGTACAGTCCTTTATTCCTCAGCAAGTGCTCCAAACATGGATCAAATGGAACTATGTGATTTATTCCTTCATTCGCTTAGCAGAGAAGTAAAGGAAGAAGTTCAGAAGTTCCCATTACGAACTTACGATGAGGTACTGGAGAGTGCCCTTCGAATAGATCAAGCAACGATTGATAGTGGTCGCAAAACATATGGAGCAAATGGGAAGTTAATCGCCCCAATCAAAACACTACAAATTATCCCACTACCACAAACATTAATCAAGGACCTAAAATCCTTAACAAAAATTGGGGTGTAACAACCGATGGAGTAACCGACCAGCCCAAGAAGGTAAATGTTGTCAATACTCCATCACAAACAAACAACCAAAGAAACAACAACTTTACCCCGATTAATCAAACAAAGTGGATTTTAACCATCAACAACAACAACAACAACAACGGAGAAATCCCATACAAGGGCCAAGCCAAAATTCAACTAGGTATCAAGACCGGAATTCAACAAAGACAACAAACGCAAAATTTTAATAGCACAATGGTTTGATCAAAATTTTGGGCCACAATACACATCAAACCAACAAACTAGGAATTACAATCCTAACTCATATTGTGGTTTCCATAAAATTGAGGTCATGACACTAGAACGTGCCGTGATTATAATAAATTCATACAACGCTTGCCAAATGAACAAAAACAACTGTTTATGGATATGTTCTTAGCAGATCCTACGTCACCAACGTCAAATACTTTTTCAGGGGCAGTTTCCCCTCAAAATGCACCCCTAAAGATCTTTAATGATCCACTCCCAAATCACGATAACAACAGACTAAATCCAACTGGGACAAACAAGGGTGCAATGATGGGAAACAATGATCATGAAGCCTCGACTTCACTAAACTCATTAGTTGCGCCACAATTAGGAAATCAGCCGAGACCCAAGATAGTCAGTTTGGTGGAGTTAGACACTGAATTACCCATCGAAGCTATAACAAGGACACGAGAATATTTCTCTCAACCAAGTCCAAGCCACCCCAGAAATGGATAACATCCAACAAATCGTAGCAAAACCAGTAGGTGCTTATGATTTAATTAATGATCTAACAAAAACCTTCTCGCATATCTCATTTTTAGACTTACTAAAGAACTCTCCTACCCACAGGGCTGCTCTTTTAGAAGCATTGGGTTTAGGTCATTTAATTAACATCACTCCACCTCCTGAAACACAGGTAAATCATGTAGACTTTGATGTTCATCCTCCAGGACAGCCGGACAAGGATGTCGAATTCATATTCGAAATAAGTAAAATGCCTACAGATGCTGAGATCGCACGCCGAGGTGATCCAGCCTTACACTTACAAGTATGGGTTTATAATAACTACGTAAAACGGGTAATGGTTGATGATGGGGCCACAGTTAACATAGTCCCCTTCTCTTTCCTTCAAAAACTAGGATATGGGGAAACAAACTGTTCCACCACTCGAAATACATTGAGAGGCTATGATAGCCTTAAAGCCACTTCGATAGGAACCATAATACTACCGGTCACCTTAGGACCCAAAACAATCCTGACTGAGTTTTATATTATAGATCGGGAAACTAATTATAATATGATCCTCGGCCGACCATGGATACACCGAATGAAGGCAATCCCTTCTACTTTATTCCAAGAAGTAAGATTCTTGCATCTAGGAAAGGTATTTGTAGCCAAAGGTGATCCAAAACCTTTCGATATACACCTAGCCGACTTAAAGAAAAGACCAGGTGTGCACTCGGAATTTGAACTTCCAACAAACCAACTTAATAAACCCACTGACGCAAAACCAGAGGAGAAGTTGGTACCTACAACGGATCTTGAAACTATCAGCATAACCAAAACAACCCCAACCCCCAAAGATAAGGCTAACACTATAGAAACGGTATCATTAGGGACTACTGCAAAAATCGTTGAGTTAATAGAACAAGATTTACCAATGTTCTTACCATTTGATTCAGTAGGCATAGGATATTCCCTAGGGGTTGGTTCTCTTCCAGCAGAGGATCTCTGCATGGTGGAAGTAGAGTGCACAAACACAAGCAAATACCCCAACATCTATATTCCCAGCTAAGTATTGGACTCTCCATTTTGATGGGGCTAGGTGCCATTATGGAGCGGGGGCAGGTATAATTCTTACTTCGCCCGAGGGGAAAGTCATGCCATTTGCCTTTAAACTAAATTTTGAATGCACAAACAACGGCGCTGAGTATGAAGCCCTCCTCCTTGGCCTCACCTTAGCCAAGAGAATTGGTGTTGACAACATCAGAGTCTTAGGAGACTCGCAATTAGTGGCAAACCAAGTTTCTGAGGTATATGAAACTAAAGCCGAACACTTGCAGCTTTACAAAAATGCCGTATTAGATTTAAGCAAGGCATTTAACTTCATATCCATTGAAGCAATCCCGCGAGAGAAAAATCTTCTCGCCGATTCAATAGCAACTTCAGCATCACGTTTTACTCCAAGCAATGAGTTAGAAGATACCCATTTCACGGTGTCCATTCGTGATGAACCATTGATAAAAACAATGACAAATCCCCTTTCAAGCGGAAGTGAATCTACCACCCCAGACCATGTTGATAATGATATGGCCACTTTGGAATACTTAAACGCCTATGCGGCATTACATCTCTCCTATCATATGCTAGATTTGTCCTTAATTCCACATTCGTCTTCCTATTTCGGAAATCCCATGATGAGTTTTCCCTCACAAATGGAACCTAGCATATACGCAGTAGAAAATGGGGATGATTTGGATTTACCCCCAGCACCGCCTGAGTTTGAAGAGGGTAACGCCTCTTTGATCGAAGAAACAATCGATGTCAACATCGGAACGGAAGATGAACCAAGAATTTTAAAACTAGGATCCTCGTTAACCCCAGAAGAAGTAGAAATACACACTCGGATCCTCAAAGAACATCAGAAGGCATTTGCATTTAATTATAAGGAGATGACAGGTGTCGCACCCCACATCGTGGTACACAACCTCGTCACTAAGTCTGATGCAAAGCCAGTTAAACAAAAATCAAGACCCATGAAACCCAAGGTAGCTCTCATGGTAAAGGAGGAGGTAATAAAACTCCTCCAAGTAGGATTTATCAAACCAGTCGACTACTCCCAATGGGTATCTAACATCGTTCCTGTTCTCAAGAAGAATGGAAAGATACGCATCTGCATAGATTTTCGAGACATCAACAAAGCATGTCCTAAGGACGACTTCCCATTGCCATCTATTGATGTCATTGTTGATGCAACAGCTGGGTTTGAACTTTTGTCTCTCATGGATGGATTCTCGGGATACAATCAAATCAGAATATCTGAGCAAGATCAAGCTAAAACTACGTTTATAACTCCTTGGGGAACCTATTGCTATGTTGTTATGCCATTCGGTCTCAAAAACGCTGGTGCTACGTACCAGCGGGCTATGACATATATATTTCACGATCTAATTCATAAAATCATGGAATCCTACGTAGATGACTTGTTGGCTAAGGCCAAGAAGCGTTGTGACCATCCGGAAGTACTCCGCGTCATTCTTTCATGCCTAATAGAATACGGAGTCACACTAAATCCAGAGAAATGTGTCTTTGGTGTAACGGGAGGGAAGCTCCTAGGTTATATCATATCGTCACGAGGGATAGATGTTGACCCAACCAAAATTGGGCTGTCCTCGAAATGGTTCCACCTTCGGATGAATCTGGAATCAGGTCATTTCTCGGAAAGCTAGGTGCAATCCGAAGATTCATCCCGGACTTGAGCTTCGCCATTCATCCAATCAACAATTTACTCAAGAAAGACTATAGCATTGATTGGACCGAAGACTGCAATGAAGCTTTTGACGCAGTTAAGCATTTCTTGTTGTCACCACCTACGCTAATGCCACCTAAGCTAGATCACCCGTTAATTTTATATTCACGAGCTACCAATGTCTCGTTAGCTTGTATGTTGGCCCAAGAGGACGATGACAAGAGAGAACATGTGATTTATTTCATTAGCCGAACACTGCTCGACTATGAAACACGCTATACACAAGCAGAACGAGAATGCCTCGCCATCGTCTTTGCAACCAAACGCCTAAGACATTATATGTTAAATCAAGAAACAAGGGTCATGGTAAAAACGGACCATTTACGAACTTTCCTCACACAAGGGTCCTTGTCTAAAAAGGTTGGACGTTTTATAACCTTAATGGGAGAATTCAAATTAACGTTTGTAAATCAGAAGTCAGTTAAGGGACAAATCATTGCATGGATTGGTTAGCTGATAACCCATTAGATGGAGGTGATCTAGTAGATTTGGATTTTCCAGATGAGTGCGTATACTACATCAAAAACCGACCCTCTATCTCTGAGTGTCCCTGGTACGCTGATATCATTAACTATATCATGGACCATACATATCCAGAAGGAGCTACACCACAACAAAGAAGATGGTTACGCATTATCGTAGCTAAATACGTCATTATAGAGCAAGTTCTCTATCGAAAGGTGTTCGATGGAATGCTCCTAAGATGTGTCGACACGGAAGAATCCAAGAAGATTCTCCATGAATCTCACAGCGGAATATGTGGAGGCCACTTCGGTGGCCATGCCACCGCTCGAAAAATACATCGAATGGGCTATTTCTGGCCCACTCTAGAACATGACGCAATAGAGTTTGTACGCAGGTGTCATAAGTGCCAAGAATTCTCCCATGAGATCCACATGCCGCACAAGTCCTGCAACCAATCGCTACTCCATGGCCCTTTTCTACATGGGGCCTAGACTTAATAGGGAAATTCTCTCCCTCATCCACAGATGGCCATAATTTTATAATCACGGCCACTGAATATTTCACCAAATGGGTAGAGGCTATGCCTCTTACCACTGTACCTGGTTCTGTAATCGCCAAGTTCATTTTGAACCAAATCATTTGCAGGTACGGTATCCCGCAAATCATTATCTCCGATAATGGAACTTATTTTAAGAATGAAGAGGTTCACGAGCTATGCAATAAATTTAAGATAAGCCATCATACGGCTTCCTTATATTACCCTCAAGCCAACGGACAGGCTGAAGTGACAAACAAAATGCTAAAAGCCATTCTCCTTAAAACGGTGAAAGAAAACAAATGAGATTGGCATTTGAAGTTATATCCGGCCTTATGGGCCCACCGAACCTCAATAAGAACACCAACGGGAGCAACTCCTTTTTCACTAGTGTTCGGGGCAGAGGCAGTTCTCCCACTCGAGGTTGAAATACCCAGTCTCCGCATTTCATTACAAGGGATTCTGGATGAAGACGCTTACAGAGAAGCACGTCTTTCCCAACTTGAAAGCCTAGATGAAACTAGGTTAGATGCTGAACAACGACATAGAGTCTATGCTGACCGGATGTGCCGGTAGTACAACAAGAAGGTCTATGAACGTGACATATACGAAGGTGATCTAGTTCTAAGGCTAGACAGCCGGATCGACAAGAAGACCGGCGAAGGAAGGAAATTCGGCCCAAATGGTTGGGCCCATACCGAGTCATGAAGGACTATGGAAATGGTGCATACCTCTTATGTACGCTAGAAGGTGAGGAGTTTGGTGAAACAGTCAATTCCCTGCACCTCAAGCGTTTCTACGCATAAGCAGCTAGCACTACTTATATAACTATCTACATTGCATTTTCATATAGATTAGGATCATGTTGTCCACTGTTTCTTACACAAATTGTGATCAAGGAATCTATTCTCAAAGCAATTCATTACAAACTCATGATGTTGTTGGCATAAACTCTTTAATCATACCTCTCCATTTTCATGATATCATCAAAATATCTCAGAATCTTTTATCAAATAAAATCAGACATGACGAAGTCTTAATGGTAACCATACCAAGATCTGCAAGTTTATTCTCGCTTTGATTTCTTCTTAGGGCAGGTGTCTTGCCTATGGTCTCTTCTAGAAGCTTCATGGTGTCACATCTATCCCATATGCATATCTCTTTGGAAATAAGCACATACTGACATTTTACTCAAATAAACAAATCAAACGTTGATCAAACAGAAAATTTTAAATTTACACATTTCCTTGCCCCACCAACCTTCGGTGATGAGCTTGCGTCTCTTACTAGTGACGTAGGGTTGGAAAAGGATGGAAATGCCCTTACTCGCCTATGCCTTGCCCATGGTGATAAACCCACGCTTCTTACTAGTAGCGTGGGGCAAAGTGTAGGGGGTCCTCTTGACAAATAAATGCAAATGGTCATACGCAAACAATTCAAACTTTCAAACTTTGAGTCAAAAACAAATGAAACAGATGTTCAAAATCCCAAAAGAGTTAAAATCCTAAAAACCCAGATTTTGTCTACTATGTGGCCATCTACGGGTCTAAGTCTGGATAAACCGCAAAGCAAGTTGCATCCAAAACTATGAAGTCACTCGAGTGGAGTTGGCTTGTAGCTTCCAATTTGGTTCCGCCAAAGCTTTGTCTGTCTTTCATCACTATCATTTCACCACATTTCATAACTTGCGCCCTTCTTGGCTCTTGGTGATAAGCCCTCGCATCTTACTAGTTGCGTGGAGTTAGGAGTGGGGCAAGTTAATCTGTTCATCATACTGGTTATTTTCATCACTTTGCCAAAACAAACATGAGGTATCCAAATTGCTCACAGAAGCTAAGATTCAAAATCACAATATATCTACATTATCATGTATCAGCATCATGAAATATACAAAAGAAAACAAGCATTTACATCATTTGTTCACCATTGCATATATTCTAGAAAGCATATAAAACATACATCGTAGTATACAGAGAAACTAGAAATAGAAAGGAAAACATGAGTGCCAAGATTTTGATCCAAAACGAATGCATATATATAAATAATCAATGTTTATATACAATGCCATCATGCACTAGGCATGGTCAAAACGCTCAAAGAGCCCGTGATATACAAAAGAATATATAATACAAAATACACGAGAGCCAAGTGGCTTCTCAATCCCTACGCGACCCCTCCGAAGGTGCGCGCCCTCGCCTAGGACTCCGGCTACGCCGGCGCTCTGAATGTACGGAGGGCTCAGGGTCTCGAGGAGCAGCCGCAGTCTCACCACGAGAATGGCTCCTCATAAGGCGCTCAGCCGTCCTATAGCCCGCTAACTCTGTGCGGAGGGTCGACACCATCCTGGCCACGTGCCAAACGGGAGCGAAGACATCGGTATGCCTACCGGCTGCTGAAGGCTCCCCAACATCTACGGACAGCTCCGCGTGGGTCCTATCCATGGGGATCATCAGGGAATCGGTACATACCCTGCGGATCAAATCCCGCCACTCGTCAACAGTCTCTGCAAACAAAGGAGAAAATGAATTAGAAACTAAGCAAGAGGCTAAAAGATACAAAAATAAGCAACTAAAGAGAGCCTACATATAAACATTAAAAGGGAGAAAGGGTAACTTACTCGGATCACCAGGCCTCAGGATGGGTCGCTGGGGCCAGCACCTGCCACGGATGCCGCTGCCGACTGAGGGGCTGCTCCTGTGGCAGGAGCAACGTGTCACCCCGCAACGGACTCATCCTCTCCACCATGGCCCTGGGAGAGTGGCTCCTCTGAAACTAGAGTCACCCTCTCTGTGCTCTGCTCAGCCCTCTCTGCCTGCATAATGTCCTGAGTGTCATGCCACTCAGGATCACTATCATCAGTCTCCTCCTCTGACCCTCCCTCTGTGAACTCCTCAGACTCAGAGTCAATATCTATAGGGTCATCGCTGCTATGGCAGGACCCGCGGAAATCTGAAGTAAAGGTGCCCGAGGCGCACCGGCTCTCCCTCTAGCACGAACTATCCTCCTGGCTGCAATGGGAATGCCAGGAGTGACCACTGTCCAACCTCGGCCTCTAGGCCCCCCTCTGGCCTCGCGAACTGATCTGTAAACTGGTGCCACTGGGGGAAGCATACCCATATATGGTAGGCCAAACTGCTGAGGAACTCGGCCAAAAGGATGCACCTCCACTCGTCCCACTCGATCGATGAGCTGCTCCCTGTGGTGGAGCAGAGATCGTGGTAAGAGTCTCTCTCGCCCCATATACCGGCCATAAGCAGTGGCGGTGTCGCCTCCATGTCTGCAGTAGTGAGGGAGGCAACTGGCTGATGAGGTGCTCTAAGCACCGACATGTCCGTCCATCTGGCTGCCCTCACAGCCCCAGGATCTGCCACCTCCACACCCCTGCCATAAGGGATAAAATGCTCATACACCCAACTCATGACTAGAGTTGGGTGGCTCAATGACTGTCCCTGTAAACGGACCACCCTGTATAGATCATGGTAGGTGGTCCCAAGAATTCGCACCCTGTGCGTATATCCGGCCATGCCCCTCTATCTGTGCAATAATAGGGGCCCAAAGCAGTATAACAATGTGTCCCCTCCCTTGTCCCCGATCAGTCTCGAGGCAAGGATCCCCATGATGGCCTGCGAAGTAAGGGGATAGGCAAAGAAGGAATGGATCGAACTCTCACCCCCTTCTTCGACCCCGTGGAGATGACTGCATCTCCCATATATGCTGCCCACTGTGCAATCTGTGCCCGTGAGCCTGTTGTCTCTAATGTAAGTCACCTCCCGATGATCGGGACCCCCAGAATGCGGTAGACATCCTCTAATGTAATGGTCCACTCACCACGGACCCCTGGCAATCGGAAGGTGTTCCGATCTGCATCCCAGTATGAGAATAAGTCACAAAGGATGTGACTAGATGGTGCAACATGGGGCACGCGCGATATGCAGATACCAGCCCTCTGAAGTGTGTCCTCCTCGTCCTGTGAGAGGGCATCTAGTACCCCTGAGAGCCAATCACACTCTCTCTCTCTGCTCCATCTGATGTACTCCTCTCTCGCCTGCATACACCCAAAAACACACAAAACAGAGCAAGTTAGTATCCGAACAATACTGAGAAAGTCATAAAAACACGTAGAAATGCTAAAAATACAAACACAATCTCAAAAACAGGTTCCTTTTGCATTCTGTGCAAAACCGCCGCCCTGAGCAGGGAGGCGGTTTTGTAACCGCCGCCTTAAAGGCGGTGGTCGTGTAACCGCCACCCCGAACAGGTGGCGGGTCATGTAACCGCCCGCCCGGTCAGGTGGCGGGTGGTCGTGGTCCGAAAACCCACGGGTTTTTAACCTAAAAACACCTAAAAAGTCCCAAAAATGACCATTTAACTTAAAAAAGAACCTACCAAAGAGGCGCCCCCTAGATGAACCTTTTAACACTAGCATTTTCAAAAATGACCCCCATTGCAACAAATTTAGCATTTCAAATTAAAGGGGGAAAAACAAAAATTGAAGAAAACCAACCCGTGATCTAGGCGGGCGGTGTTCCGCACGTGGAGGCATGATCACGATCTCACAGCGGACGTTTCGACTCTACTCACGCAAGAAACCGTCACCGTGGGTCCCAGAGCTCAAAAACAATCAAATCAACTCACGCAAATGAATAGGAAAATGGGCCCACTTTCATATATATAGCACTCTGTTTCATTTTAAAATGTTTTTTCATAGGTTTGGAGCGCTGATGGAGGTAAGTTCCTATCCCCGCACGAATGGTACGTTCTCATTCCCTGTTATTCTTAGCGTTTATTTTTCAAACTATTGTATCTATCTGCACTTGAGTTCTCTTTTCATTTTGCACAGTAGTGGGAATTTTGGATGGCATCATTTCAACACACGGACGTGTAAGGTATAACTTCTAACTTCCCATTTCGGGACTGCCATACTCGGACCCACCATTTTATGCCTCTTCATGGCTAAAACGCTTCTCCGAGGGGGCAATATGTACGTACCCAAAATTGTAAGGTACTGTAATTGCCGAACAACGTAACAAGTGCCCCAATGATGATACAGGTCTCCTCGCAAGGTGTTCGGGATCCGGAAAAGCTCTCCAAGTATGCGTTAACATCCCGCATGCCCCGCTTAGCCCCCGCGTGCCTTAGTTTTTCCTTTTTCCTCTTCTTTTAGCCTTTTTCTCTTTAGTTACGAAACCGCCGCCCCCATGGCTGGCGGGGTCTCGTGACCGCGCCCCGATGAGCGGGCGGCGGTCTCAGAACCGCCGCCCGCTCGAGCGGGTGGTCCTTTACGCATTTTCCAGAAGGCTATTTTTACACGACTCACGTAAATTCAACGATTTACCTGCTTTCTTTTACTGCCATGAGCTTGCATTTATGGTTCTGGTTCCCTGGAATAGTGTTTTGCCATTGTTTATAGTTTAAGAGTTCTATTTGGATTTTACCTTGGGTAAATGCAAATGCTATAAATAGATGGCTTGTGCTCAAGCAAATGGCCCCTCATTCACTTCTCATCCTCTCATTTCAGTAGTTCAGTACTTTTATTAGGATTCATAGTTTAGTTTCTTTCATTGCATGCCTATTTAGCATTGTTTTGCAGTTAGTAAGCCACATATCCATCTTGTGCAAGAAAGTTGCCATTGCTTCAAGCCCTCAAGTTTGCCTTTGAATTTCTCTTTGCAATAGATTAGCGTTGTTCATTTTTTGCTTAGAGTTCTTAGTTTAGTTCATTATGCATGCTTAGTTAGCATTGTTTTTTTATTGTTGGTAAGCCACATATCCAGCTTTGTGCAAGCAAAGTGTTGTTGTTTTATCCAATCCATTCGAGTAGAATAGCTTAGGAAGCCATTAAAGTTGCAGGTTTTTCTCCTCAAACAGGATAGTTTCAGGTTCTGGACGCTTTATGTTGCACGACTCGCAATAAATCCCGCTAGGAATTGCATAAGCCAAGCTCTGTACTCTTGCGCTATCCCTCTCCTACTTGCATTGTATTCGGTGTGTATTCTGAGCTGCCTTTATCCCAATATCTACTTCTATTGATGCTAGCATTACACGCTTTTCTAGATCCACGTGAACACGAAAGAACGAGGAGATCACACTGAGGGGACAAGATCACACACACCATCGGATTCACCACTATTCTGCGGAATCCAGGTTCTAGCTTTCAAAGTTCTAGTTAGAATCATATCAAATAGAGTAGTTAATTGCTTTATTTCAGTAAATTCTATTCTCGATATTGCCAGGGAAGCTGTGGGGATTGATAGTTTCTGAGAAACTATGATTCACTCCTCACTTCTGAGGTAGGATCGAGAATCTTGCAAATAGATTAGGAAAGTTATTTCATTGTTTAGAATAGATCTACAAATTACACAGACAAATAGCTACACTCGGTTATTTTGTTTGTTTTAAATTATTATTTAGTTTCAATTCTAAATATTTTAAATAGCTGCTTTCTTAAATTCATATAGTTCATTTAAAATACAAAAATAGAGAAATCATATATGCTATAGATATATTGCAAATAGTTAATTTCATTTTATTACTGATTCGTTTATATTATTGCTTTTGCATGACCATCACGGGACCTAGAGAGCCCATGGAATACGTATTCGAGCCAATCGTGCCTCATCCCAATCTCATCATGGCAATAACCGATATAGATCAAAATCTTAGGATCCAAGTCTTCCGAACAATGGTAAGCTTTGCAACAAATCAATTCCCAGTTGAGAGGAGGAAACAGAGAAGACGACCAAGCACACATATTTTGGTCAAATCAACCGAACTATAGATTACCCTAGGAAAACATTCACATGACTGTAGGAGGATTAGAAAGAGAACAAACCTTTGGTTGTGATCCTTTGGTCCCACAGCCAGGTGCAGGAGATACCCTCACGGACATAGATACCAGTTTAAGGATCCAGGTTGCACGAAACACCGTGAGATATTCCGAGAAAATCACACAGTTATTGGTCTTGAATATAGAAGCTGAGAAAGCATACGATTACTGGATATTAGGGATTAGGACTTGATTTCGTACATGACCATAGCAGGACCGCAACAACCAAGAGTCTACGGTTGTGATCCACAAATCCCACAGCCTAACGAATCCATAAGTCAATCAGATATAGACACTGGCCTACGCACGTTAGTATTTAGATCTACGCCACTTCCACCCACCATCATCGAACAATTGTCCTTACTGGATATAGCAGCTAACAAAGCTAGAGAATTCTGGACTAGGCCAGAGAATCGCCCATAGAGTCAATTGTATTCACCATCCACCATATGACCTTATCTGGGGACATACACGAAACTATCCCAGGTCATTTTCCACGTATTCCACAACCCATAGATCGAATCACGCCAGAGCTCGATATTGATTGGAGCCTTCGAGCAGTCATCCTTGCGATCGATCTATCACACCAAGTTAGAAGGGCCTTTTTGCCTTAGATTCACAAATTCCATTTTGTAATGGGAAGCAATCTATCTAGCTTTTTAGCACTCAAGCTTTGAAAAGGAGTGGGTAGCACCTTAAGAGGATTTGATCTATCCTCAATATTTTAGGTTTTTCCTTTCAACCAAGGTAAGAGGATACTTTTGTAACTTATGTTTTGTGGAGGAGATGGAGATATCCTTCCTATTGAAGTTGTTAAAGAGACCTTGAAGAGAATATGATTAATGCAACAAAATATAAATCTCACGAGTTGTCACTGTAGATAGTGGAGATATTCTCTAGGAAAGGTTTAGGCTACTATAGACATTTGAAATCTTGATTGTTTCTCAATGCTTTGGTAATGGAAATTATGCATTTGTACACACACAGGGACAAACATGGTAGTACGGGTAGGATTGATTGTTTTAAATTAATTTTTGGTGGGAGGTGAGGTAGAATGAAATTGATTTTCTAGATCTCTGAGAACTCTTACAAAATGGAAATTCTAGACAACAAAATGCTTCAGAATAGCTAAAATGTTCCTTTAACTAAAATGTGTGCTTCAATGGAGGCCCAAATTAGCACTTTTTCACACAATCTATGATATTTTAACACAAAATCTCGAGTTAAAAAACCCAACAAAGTATTTAGATCCAAATCCAATCACACACGAGATATACCCATAAGCTTATAGAAAATATCTGTCACAAAAATGAAAAGAAAAGTGATTTTAAATCGTTTATTTCATTCCCTGATGAAAGCTCTTGTAGAAAATGAAATTTTCGATGCCACTACACTATCACAAGGATTGAGACCCATGTGATTAAGATAGATTCGATACAATATTGCAACACAAACAAGAAAAAATATTTGCATATGTTCTCGAAATAAAACAAACACGTTTGGCTTAAGATCAACATAGAATAACTCCATTTTGATTAAATTTATCAACAAGGGCTGTACACTCAAAGCTTGTAAAGGGTTGTACACTCACAACCAGCTTGACACGATAAAACTTAATACATAAGAGATAACCAGATTTTATTCGATTGCTTCTTAAAAGACCATCTTTGTGAAATTTTTCCTCTTGGGAATTTACTTCAACCTTTAACTTTCTAACTATTTGCACCATTAGTTTGTGCAATTTATAACATTTTTCAACAGATTTTTCCCCCAAAATCTAGACATTGAGTGCACCAGTGCTTGCCATGATCACAATCGTAATTCCTAGAATGAGATCTGCAAAAAGTCATCAGTGCTCGGGGGGCGATATTTCGAATATCTCCCACATTCAACTCCTCCTACTTGGTGGATCACTCTTTCTTAAACTCGCCAACCACTTCCACCCCTAATCTGTCAAATTTGGATCCTTGCGTGCTCGAGAAAAGAAAACCGAGAAAATCATATTGAGCTCGATAATCGAGACTATTTTAATGGCAAAAGATGTCTCTAGATCTTCCCCACAAAACTTAGATATCAAAATTAATTCCCTCTTTGCTTGGCATGTAGGAAATACTAAGAAGTCATGCGAGACTCACACTTCTAGGTGTGTTTCGGTAGAAATGGGGGAAAATCAAATTGAGACTCATAGCTGTTGTTGATCTTTATTTTGAATTTGGGTCATCCATGTGGAAGATTCAATTTAAAATGGGCCCGGGGATTTCCTTTGAAATTTTACAAACTTGTGAAGAAATGGAAAAATTTCGCATTTTGTTCCCCATCTCCACCCTTGAGAAATTCCTCTCGACACATGTCCCGATGTGGGTCTCGGTGAACCGGACTTCCTTTTAACTTTTCTCTCTTTTCTCCTAAAGGAAATTTTTCCAAATTTCTCCAAGAGTCTACACCTCCGCCGTTGGTGGAGCAACCTTTGACCTTTCCTCCATCGATCTTGCAGGCCATTTTTGATGTTTTAATCTTGTAAATATCAAGGGGAAAAATGCAAGTTACCCCAATGGTCCGCCTCCCCACCCTTTTGACTTGAAGCAAACTTTGACTAATCTCGTGTTGGGTTTGCAAGCCTTTTGATATCTTAACCCTTTTGAGAATAAAAGGCAAAATTCTAAATTTCCCGTGATGGTCTACCTCCCGCTACTTTGACTTTTCAAACCACCACGTGTCACTATGGCACACCTTGAGATGGTTCCCAAAATTGATACCTTGAAAAAGAGTGGGCTTGCCATGTGTCCTGCCCGACAAAATTTGTGTAAATGATTGAAGCTCAATGGGAAGGCGTAAAGTGTGAGGATTTGAGGCAATCTCCTTTAGCTATTGAAAATTCCAAGAAAAAGAAAAGTGAGAGGAGGCCTCCAGTGTCCTCCTCCCGGCTCTTCTTTAAAACCTTAAGGCTTCAAAAATGATTTGGCAGGGGTGCTCTTCCATTTTAGAATCTTAATTGATCTCGCTAAAAGGGGGAAACATCCATCTTACTTCTAAATTTCTGCATCTCTTCCTTTAACTTTACCATGTGTCCTTCTACGGGGTGAAGGTAAGACTTTTTCAGACCACTTAAATTTTGTCTTAATCAAATTCTCGCCAGATCATGGGGAAAATTCAATTTTTTTCCAAAGTAGCGGAAAAACAATTTAAAAACCAAAACCACCGCAGCCCATCCAATTGGAAGAAACCACGTAAGCACCAAAAGAACCAATCATATTTGAGCGGCTACTGAAAACTAAATTTGCATTTTTACCAAAAAGGAAAAAATGATAAGTTAAAGCATTCCCCCTACCGTCCCTAACCAACCAAAGGAATCCATGCATTTGCCGATGAACACTTCGACGAATAACAAAGACAGGAAAAAGACACCCGCCGATCATCAAAAAGACATAAATTCACCACTCATACCGTAAACCAATTTTTCACTCAAGATGAAATTTTTTCAAAACAAAACCATGTGGATTATGGTTTTGAGCATCTTTTGACCATGGATTTGGATTTTCAAAGGCATACAAATATAAATTGATCATTCTCGAGCTTCTGTGGTCGAGGAAAAATAGAGAAAATGGCAAATCCAATGGATTTTACAAAAATTAGAGAAAAAATAGGGTAAAATCAGATAATTCTTCAAGGAGGGACATGACAATGAATTCTGTAAACAAATTGAGGCATTTAGATGGAGTTAAAAGCTTTCAAAGCATCCACATCGAGAAACAAAACATTTCATAACAAATAGATCAAAGGAAGATTAGTGCAAAATGGTGAGATTTCAAAACGAGCACCAACATCAGCTTTGAATTGGGGATGGGCACTCCCCATGAGTGCCAAAAGAAAAAGCAGAGAAAAGTTCAAAAATATCCATTGGGCGATAAAATTAGCTTCGCAAATCACAAAACCATAAGCATCCCTAAAAACGAACCAAGAAACTAGCAAAAATAGGTCAACATGGACAAGAACGAACAAAAACACAAAAGACAGAAATAAACCAACAAACTATAAATTGTACTGATTTTTTTATCTTGATTTTGGGAATCAATCAAGAAATTCTTCAAATTCCTACCATTAATAGTCATTTGAGCAATTCATCATATAATTCCTTCGACGAAGAAGGTATGTTCACCAATCCCGATATCAATGGAGTAATGGCCCATCCATAATGAGTCAAACTTTTCATGCTTGCTCTTCTTCGTGCTCGCTATCCCATAAAGCAGCACAAGATCTCCAACATTGAAAGCTCTAGGAGTGACCTTATTGTCAAATAACTTCTTCACCTTACTTTGACCTTTACATGCCTCTCGGTCGAATGCCTCGTCTCCTCATCAAGCTCAACAATCTAGTTAATGCGAGTATCATAACGACTTACCTCCCGATACTTTGGCTATTAAATGAACCGATATGAAGATAGTTGCATATGAAGGGGCAGCAAGGCGTGAGTCCCATCTACCAACTTAAATGGACTCTTTCTAGTAACCCTCTTGATAGTGATCCTATATTCCCAAATAGTAAACTTCAACCTGTTCACCCAACTTTTTCTTGTTTAGCTCTAAGGTCCTTCCGAACATTTTCAGAAAATTTTTATTACTAGACTCAACTTATCCATTTCCTTGGGGATTGTAATTAGAAGAAAATGTCAAGTTGATCCCATATTCTTTACACATGCCACCAAGGGTTTAGTTCTCAAGCTCATGGAATTTTAAGCAACAATCTTGACGGGCACCCCAAACCTATAGATGATGTGGTTCAATAGAAAATCCATGACAATTTGGTGTGTTGCTCTTTGGCGGGATTTCTCCACCCACTTGTTGAAGTAATCAATCGCTACAATAATCCACTCGCCAACACTCGAAGGGTCTGAAATATCACCAATGAAATCCATTCCCCATTTCTTGAATGGGGCTTCAATTGATACAGGATGCAAAGGAAGGGAGCTTGAAGCTTTGGGCCTTCCAGAGAAGAGTTGAAAACTCTCACAACTTCTAACCAACAAGGTTGTATCCTTGAAGAGAGTTAGCCACCAATAAATAGCCCTCAATATCTTGTGTGTTGTGACTCTTACAGAAAAATGCCCCCACGCTGCATTCCTCCATAGAGATCATAAATTATCTTTGGGGCTTCATCTTTAGTAATGCATCTTGAGAGGACCCCTCTAGTTTTTTCCAAGCTAACCCATAATCAGTCATGACATATTTCTAGCAAGCCAAATTAAGAGCTCTTTTTTGGTTCTTACTTAAATACTCAGGGTAGTATATGTGTCTAATAAAAAGAATTACATCATTGTACCACTCTTAACTCATCAAACTTTCAAAAATACTCCGCCCTTTCTTCTTCTACCTCATTTACCTCAATAGTTTGCAAGTTGCTTTCAACCATAATCTTAGCAAAGCCCAAACCTCTCAAAAATTCATGGTTTGGATATCCATATCATATTCTCGCAACTTATTCACCCATCTCGCATCTTTTCTTGAGACTTCCATCTCCGACAATATGTCCTTCGCTATAGTGTGGGGAACATAAGCAACCACTTTAGAACTTAGAATGTAAGGCCTAAAATTTTTGTTTCTCTTACCAAGGAAAATTCTTGCTTCTCCATTATAGTGTATTTCAGCTCATCCCCGCAAGGCCTTACTTGAAAAGGTAATTGGCCTTTCAGCCCCTTCATCATCCTTTTGCAATGACAGAGAAGCAATAGTGTTCTTTGAAGCAAAGGAAAATAGTTAGAAAGGATTTTTATAGTCCGGAGATGCTAAAATGGGGCATGCTTTAATTCCTCCGATCCCATTAAAATCTTGGATGACAACCTCCTCCCATTTGATGACCTAGTCTTTCTTCAAAGCATGGAAGTTATTGGAATGGTCAAATCAACAAAGTTTGATATGAATCTTCTAATGAAGTTTATCTACCTAAAGAATGACATAATTCTTTTCTTTTCTAGATCAATCATCACCCCTTCTTATGACACAATGTGACCAAGAAACTTTTCCTTCGCACTCCAAAATGGCACTTCTTTGGATTGAGTGAGATGCCATATACTCTACATCTTATCCACATATTCTCCAAGTGTAGCATGTGATCACTTCTCTTCCTGGAAAACATAGTTACATCATCTTGATAAACTGCAATAAACTTGTTAATGTAACCAACAAAAGCAACATTCATTTCTCTTTTGAAAGGTGGCTCAAAGATTCATCAAACCGGAGGGCATCCTAACATATACATATGTCCCGCAGGATTAGTAAAGGTTTTCTTGATCCTTTCTCGATTCATTCACCAAAACTTGGTTACAAATAGAGAAACCATCCAAGGTGGAAAGATACTAAGAACCAGTCACTAATCGTAGTATGTTATCCATATTTGGTAGAGGATAATTATCCTTCATTGATGGCCTATTTAGATTCTTGAAATCTACACATAGCCTAATGCCACCATTTTTTTCTAACTAGTACTAGTATTATAACCCAAGAAGAATACCTTGTGGGCTGAATAATCCCTCCATCTCTCAGTTTCTTCAGTTCTTCTTGCATTTTGAGAGATAAGAGTGGATTGATTGGCCTCTGTTTCTACCTAAATGGCTTTGCATTAGACTCTAAGGGAATCTCATGTTGAAACAAATCCTCTCTATATGATTTTAGTTCAGAATAGATCCAAGCCATGCAATCTTGGTATTTTTTCAACATTTGGATGTATGAATACTTCTATTCTTTGCTTGAGATTGCTGCATAACCAAATTTTCTTTGGTTTCTCCTTTGTACCGAGATCATTCTCCTCAACATCCCTCCGTGCTGCCATATGCCTATTAGTAACGCAATCAACATTATCAAAATTTGACTCAAGAGCAACCAACCCTTGAGGAATGGTATTAGTCTTTATCTGAATGATTCCCTCTCCAAACAAGGTTTCCTTTCCCTCTATTGTACATACCATTGGTTCCCAATAAGTGAATTGATCAGAAAGCTCTCCCTTGTTCTATGAAATCTTGTGACCTAAGCATCATCATCAAATACTTGTCAGTGTTTAGTATTTTCAAGGACAAAGGTTATTTTCAATACCTCAACATCATATTCACAATGAGGGGACATCAGATAATTGTCAAACTGATATCCCAACACCGCAAGCTTGTCTAGAAAATCATTTAACTTTCTATCATGATATTAAATGTTGAATGAATCAAACATCTCAATTAAATCCCGAATCTGTTTGCTTGTATTGTTTCATTCGCTTATTTTTTGTGGCATACAAAGCTTTCGACTTTTTGAAAACTAATTATGAATATCCCTTGAAAATAATGTCCCTGAAACCATATTTCCAAGAAATTCTTAAACCTAACAATAGTTCCTCATACTCAACAATGTTGTTGGTGGACTCAAAGTTTAGTTTGACGGAAAAAAAAATCCCGACCTAGAGAAAGTAGAACAACACCAAAGACCATTCCAAAACTGGAGCAAGCTCCATAAAAATAGAGTCCAAGGATAGCCTTCCTATTCAAGACACCTGCATTCCTCAATCCTATACTCCTTTCCATTATCAAATCCCATAAAGTTATCAGCATCAACATTTGTGTATAATACTTCATAGGATGCATTGTCGGGATCTTCAATAATATGCAACATCTTTTTTTCCCCATATAACCCGACAAGGATGTCTTCAATCATAATAGTGGCATAAGACATATCCATTTCGACACTCCAACCAACACTTACAACCCATTTTCTTTACAATAGCATGCCCCACTTGGTCAAGTGGGCGGTCAACGATGACAACATCAAGTTTTAAATTTTTACCTCGTGTAAGTCGCAAGTCGCACCACAAAACCCTTCACACATCCCACTACTAGCAGTTCTCTAGAGTCTATGATGATTGCACTTCCCATATGATGTTGTCACTTTGATATTCATCTCGTTCATGACTTCCAGAGGCATGACATTACATGATGCCCCTGAGTCAAACATGTAGTTGTGGAGTAGTCTGTCCTTAATGATCAAAGTGGTGAAGAATGGATCCACATTCAGCTAAGAATCCACCAAGGATGTCCCCAAATATACCTCAAGTGGTTCACCTAATTCCTCCAATGCTGGTGGTGTTTCTAATTCTTCAATGATTGGAGGAGTCTCCATAATGTTTACATTTCTTCCTAGGGCGTCTTCTCTTCTTTCAATCCCAAGTATTAAAATGATCTATTTTTTCTGCTAAGGAATCCTAAGCAACTCAACAACTTGAACAGAGTATTTTATTTGACTTAAAATTTGAGAAATGTCATATGGGACTTTCTTTTTCAAGGAAGTATTGGAAGGAAAGATAACACACTCATTAGGTGGTAGAGGAATTTTCACAACTTGGGCATGAGGAGGGTATGATTTTTGTTTAGATCTCGCAGGAATTTTGGCAGATGCATCTTTCTTAAAGAACCTCTTTAGGACTTTTTGAAAGTAAGGAGCTTTTGGCTAGGCTTGAATCCCTATCCCTTTGATATCCTTACTTATTGTGTTATATTCCTTCTCTTGAGAAACACCAACATTCATTAGTAAATCTATATCTTTCTCAAGTGGAATTCCTTCATCATACTTCTTTATCATTAAATTCCTTAAATATTCAAAGTCATTATTGGGTAATTAAAATCCTATAAAGATCTACTTCTAAAGTATGAGAGGGAGGAAGAATAGGTACCCTATGAATGCACTCCCAAAAAGTGGCAGCAATTCTAGCAATTATCACCTCATTTTAAGTTGCCCCTTGTTGTGAGCTAGTGGAACAACCCATCATGCAGACATCATCATCATCATTATCATCATCAAATTCTTCTTGTTTTTTCTGATCTTCTTCACAATGATCATGAGGCATGAAACGCGTTTGTCACACCAATCAATGACATTTGTCTCCTCTACAACAAGAACTCTGGCAGCCAAAGGATCATACACCATTTTGTTTTCTCTACCTTGGGGTTTCCTATTTCCAAATCCAATAGGTCCCTTTCCTCTATCATCAGATGTTTGGTGATTTATAAACATGTCTTGGATTTTTTGCTTGTGTTGACGTTGTGAAATATTCCCAATTCCTTTCTCATCCTGAGATAGTTTGTAGGAAATTTCTTTGACAGGCCTTGCTAGAGCCTTCACAACTTCCTCCAAATCAGCAGCCTTACTTATTTGAGGTTTTTTTGGGTTAACCATCTTTACACCCTCCCTTTTTGGAGGATTTTCCATTACCTTGATGTTGTTCTCTATTTGCAGAGCCATGGTGAAGGCCTCCCTCAAATTTGTGGGGTTTTTATTCCTTGATTAATATGTATCCTTTTTATCAAATGCATTTGAATATTTGATCAAACATGATTCATCACATGGCCTCAAGTAAACAGTAATATTCTCAAGGTCTTATTGAACCTTGTGTTGAAATCATGTACTGACTCATTAGAATTTTTCTTGATGTTTTCAAATTATGATAGAAGAAACCTAGGGTCAGTTCTATCTCCATACTCTAATCTCAATGCATTGTTCATCTCAGTCCAAGAATCAATAGATTTATCTCGGAAAATCGTTATACGAGTCCCTAGAATCTTCCTCCAAAGTGTGGATAAACAACTTGATATATACATCTTCATGTTCAATCTCAAAGTATTCAATCATATTGATAAAAAATTTTAAATGATGATCACCAGTTATAGCATTGTTTCCTTGGAACTTTGGTAGTTTTTTCCTTACATCTCTAGGAACTACATTTGGATAAAAAACCATCCCCACAAAATTTATAGGTCCAAAGGTGTTTACAAAAAATGGAGGTATGGATGGAGTATGAGCCAATTGATTCAAGGAGGAGATCTTGGAGGGGTGAAAAATTGATAAGGGGTAGAGGGCCTTTGGAACACAGGAGTATAACTTTCAAAATGGATATCCCCTAAAGGTCTTGTCTCTTAGAAATCCCTATCAAATTCATAAAAGAAAAGGGTAGAATGAGAAACGAACTTTTCAAAATCAAATGAAGGCCCTTCTCCAGTTGGAGAATTCAATTCCACAAAGAGGCTACCTGATTCAAAATCACTTGAATGGAAGTCTTCAATGATAGGACAAACACTTTCATCAAAGGAGATCCAACTTCTTGCTCATCGATCTCCCACAAATCTCCAGATTTTCTTCCTTCTGATTTTACTTTTCCTAACTCTTGAAACAATGTCTTAGTAGGATCCCTAGAAAAGGAAGATCTTCTTCCTTCCATCTTTATACATATTAGTAATAAATCTTACTTTTATAGAGTTTTAAGACATTGGTATTCATTAAAATCAGATCAACAAGGATTCGCCACTAAGGATTTCCACCTTAGTTTTGTAAATGTACTAAATATGATCTATCAAAGGTCTATCAACTCTAGAAACTAGAAATGGAAATATCTTCCGACTTTTCTTAACCTAGATTTATCAAATGAGAGTTGGTGCACTAAGTGTGAAATCTGGAAAGAATTACACACAACTTTTAGAGCATACAATAAGTGTTTTACCCAGGTTTCAATGTGAACTGTAGTCCCCAGAAATGGTGCAACTTAGTTGTTTTGATAGGTGAAATAGATATGAATTGGCAGTAAAAAACAAATTAGTATCAACAATGCAAATTAGTTCCTAAGAATTCAAAAATCTCTCTCGCAATGGCGCGAGAAGCGTGTTGGTACCCAAATTTAATCTCCTTCAAAGGCTAAGCAACATCATGGATTTAATAGGACACTCAAAGGTAGATAGATGATTATGTATGTTGTTTTGTAGCCAGGGGAAGCAATCTATCTGAATTTTTAGCACTCAGGATTTGAAAAGGAGTGGGTAGCACCTTAAGAGGATTTGATCTATCCTCACTATTTTAGGTTGTGCCTTTCAACAAAGGTAAGAGGACCCTTTTGTAACTTTGCTTATGGAGGAAATGGAGATACCCTTCCTAATGAAGTTTTAAGGAGAACTTGAAGAGAATATGATGAATGCAACAAAATCTAATTCTCATAAGTTGTCACTCTAGATAGTGGAGATATTCTCTAGGCAAGGTTCGAAACTCTACTAAAGACATTTGACATCCTAATTGTTTCGCATGCTTTGTAATGGAGATTATGCATTTTTACACAATAGGAAAAATAGGGTAGTACGGGTAGGATTGATTTTCTTAAATGATTTTTTTGTGGGAGGTGAGGCGAATGAACTTGATTTGCTAGATCTCTAAGAAATCTTACAAAATGGAAATTATAGACTACAGAATGCTTGAGTAATAGCTAAAATGTTCCTTTAACCAGAATATGTGCTTCATTAGAGGCCCGAATTAGCACTTTTTCACATAATCTATGATATTTTAACATGAAGGATTGAGTTAGAAAACCCAACAAAGTATTGAGATCCAAACCCAATCACACCTGAGGTACACCCAGAGGCTTACAGATAATATATGTCAACAAATGAAAGAAAAGTGATTTTAAATCATTTATTTCATTCCTAGATGAAATATCTTCTAGGAAATGAAATTACAGATGCCACTAAACTATCACAAGGATTGAGACCCATGTGATTAAGATATATTTTGATACAATATTGCAATAGGAACAAGAAAAACTATCTGCATACATTCAGAAATAAAACAAACACATTTGGCTTAAGATCAACACAGAATAACTCGAGTTTGATTAAATTTATCAGCAGGGGAAAGTTTCTAGAAAAATATCAGATCTTGTCAATGGTTGTACACTCATAACCACCTTGACATGATCAAACTTAATATAAAAGAGATAACTAGGTTTCTTAGATGGTTTCTCAAAAAACAGGCTTTGTCAAATTTTTCCTCTTAGGAATTTTATTCGACCAATAACAATCCAATCATTTGAACGATAAATTTTTTCGATTTATAAAAATTTTAAAAATAGTTTTCCCCCAAAATCCGGATATCGAGTGCACTAGTGCTTTCCCTGATCACGATCATGATTCCCACAATCAGTCTACAAAAATTCACCAGTGCTCGGGTGGAAGATCTTTCGAATATCTCGTGCATTAAACTCCTCCTGATAGTGGATCACTCTTTCTTCAACTCACCAAACCAGTTCCACCCCTAATCTATCAAATCTTGTTCCTTGCATACTTGGGAGAAGAAAAATGGAAAATTAGATTGAGCTCGATAGTTAGACTATTTTAATGGAGAAAAAAATCTCCAGATCTTCCCCACTAAACTTAGATATAAAAATTAATTCCCATATTTTCATGGCATGTAGAAAATAAAAAGAAATCATGAAGACTCACACTTCTAGGTGTGTTTCAGTAAAATGGGGGAAAAATCTGATTCAAATTCATAGCTTTCATTGATCTTTATTTTGAATTTGGGTCATCCACATGGAAGATTCAATTTAAAACGGGCCCGAATTTTCTATTAAATTTTACAAAATTTTGAAGAAACAAAAATATTTCCCATTTTTTTCCGCATCTTTTCCCTTGAGAAATACCTCTGACACGTGTCCCAATGTGGGTCCCAGTAGAACCATGCTTCCTTTTTCACTTTTAACTCTTTTCTCCTATAAGGATTTTTTTCCAAATTTCCTCCAAGGGTCCACACTCCACCATTAAGCTCGGAGAAAGCTTTGACCTTTCCTCCATCGAGCTTTTAGGCCATTTTTTATATTTTAATCTTTTGAATATCGGGGGTAAAATTGCAAGTTACCCCGATGGTCCGCCTCCCTACCCTTTTGAATTGAAACAAACTTTGACTGATCCTCTGTCTGGTTTGCAGGCCTTTTTTGATATTTTAATCTTTTGAATATCAGGGGAAAAGAATGTAAGTTACCCCGATGGTCTCGCCCCACCCTTTTGACTTGAAATTTTTTTACCGATCCTCTGCCGGTCAGTTTACGAGCCTTGTTTGATATCTTAACCATTTTGTGAATAAGAGGAAAAAATTATAAATTGCCCTCGATGGTTTGCCTCCCACTTCTTTGACATTTCAAACCACCACATGTCACTATGGTGCACCTTGAGATGGTCCCCAAAAATTAATACCTTGAAAGAGCGTGGGCTAGCCATGTGTCCTGGCCTAGGAAAATTTGTTTGAAGGCGCCAAGTGTTGGGATAAAGGCAATATCCTTTTTCCCCGGAAAATTTCAAGAAAAAGCAAATTAAACGAGAGGCCTCCAAGTGTCCTCTTGGCACTTCTTCAAAAACCTTAAGGCTTCAAAATTGATTTGGTGAGGGAAATCTTCCATTTTAGAATTTTACTTCATTTTTCCAAAAGGGAAAAACATCCATCTTGCCTCCGAAGGCCCGCATATCCACCATTAACTTTTCCATGTGTCCTTCTATGAGGTCAAGGTAATACTTTTTCCCCACCACTTAAATTTTGTTTTAATCAAAACCTAGTAGGCCCATGGGGCAAGGTTTAAATTTTTTGCCAAAGTATCCAAAAAGAAAAAATTCTAATAAAACTAACCCTTCATGCCTCATCTAATTGGAAGAAGCCATGTAAGCACCAAAAGAACTAATCGATTTGAGTGGGGCTATGGGACAGAGTTTGCCTTTTTGCCAAAAAAGAAAAATGTGATATATTAAAGCATTCACCCATTTTCCCGACCAACCAAAGGAAGAAACATGACCTTTGAATGCTAAGGAATAACTTTGATAGGAAAAATACACTGTTAGACCGTCGAAACACATAAATTCACCACTCATGCCCAAAACCCGATTTTTTCACTCGGGATGAAAATTTTCAAGCAAAACCATGTGGATTATGGTTTTGAGCATCTTTCGACGATGGATTTGGATTTTTAAATACATATAAATATAAATTGATCATTATTGAGATTTTATTGTTGAGTAAAATTATGAAAAATGGTAAAACCCACTCGATTTTGAAGAAATTGGGAAAAACAAGGAAAACCTGAGACTTCTTAAAGGAGGGACATGAAAATGGATTATAAAAACAACTCAAGGAATTCAAGTGGAGGTAAAATATTTCAAAGAATCCACATCAAGAAAAAAACCATTTCATAACACGCAGATCGGAGGAAAATTAGTGCAAAATGGTAAGAGGTCAAAATGAGCACCAACACCCCCTACCATTGTTTCATCTCCCATCCACCACGTGGAATCAACATGTTATGGGGGTTTAGAAGATTATGTGGGTAAGTGGTGGTTATAATAATGTTTGAACATTAATATGTGGAGGTTGATATATATATGTATATGTGTGTGTCTATATATATATATATACGTGGTTTGTGGCATAATGTGTGGAAAATAATTACAAAGTAATATAAAATTGACCCACATGAATTATGAAAAATAAGACCACTTGTCGACCCATGATTGGAAAATTGAACTCGTGGTGGCAAGCCACGTGGTGGTTTGAGGACCCACCATGTCGGTGATAATATAATCATTCCCATGACAACCGATCTTCCCTCTGTAACAAAAGTTAAGCCTCTTGTTTCGATGGGATATTACATTTTAAGATTTTCAAATGCCAATGGTTAAAACAAACAAATGACTTCCTTTTCCTTTTTGCCACATGTCCCAAGTACCATTGGTTCAATATTTGCCAGTTGACTAAAGTTGAATTTCCCGCTGATCGAACTCGATCTGACATAACGAGAGCTCCAAATGTCCATTTTCACGTTCTCATAGTGGTCTGAAATCTCTCAAAATGATCTTCTGAACTGACATAATTTAGGGATGTTTAGGGAACTGTTTAAATAAAAATGATCCCCGATCACACCTTCCCATCGAGAAAGGACTTTTTCCCAAAAAGATTTATATTTGAAAATTTTACCATCGCATCCTAAATCTGGAACCTTTGATGCCACCTTGGAAGTGTCATTGTAGACCCTTTGGTCTCTTTCTCCGAAACCTCCTCACTTTGACACTTGGTTATGATCCTTGGACTGCGGGTTATGGGCCAACGATGCTTCTTGTGTGCCACTACGATATCCAAAGAATACCACCACACCTCCGATGTATGGTGCTAAGTTTATGAATGAAACTTCAACAAGTGTACTATGTAGTACCAAGATTCCATATATCTGACAACAAGTATCTTATTTTACTCTATAACATAGCTAGTAGCTCCAATTTGATTATACGTAATCCAACTAGTTTGAAGGAACTCCATGCTACTTAGAGCTATGATTGATCCGATGTCGATGATGGACAATGAATTGTCCCTTTTCAGAACTCAACACCTCCATTGGACGATGCTAAGTCTCTTGCCAACCTTAATGCCTCCACTATGTAGTGCTAATTCTCTTTCAGACCACAACATATCTACTATGCAGTGCTAAGTCTCTTTCAGACCTCAACACCTCCGTTGTGTAGTGCTAAGTCTCTTTCACACCTCAATGCCTCCATTATATAGTGCTAAGTCTCTTTCAAACCTCAACGCCTACGTTGTGTAGTGCTAAGTCTATTTTAGACCTCGACGCCTCTGTTGTGTGGTGTTAAGTCTCTTGTAAACCTCAATTCCTCCAATGCACGATTTTAAGCCTCATTCAAGACCTAGACACCTCTAATGTATGATACTAATTCTGATGATCAACTACCATTCGAATGTGTGGTCGCAATTCCTTGACACCGAATGACATTCCAAGTTGATCTCTTGAGCTTCTCTCTTTGACATACAATATCAAGTACCATTTTGCTAGATTCTTGTTATGGATTATCCACAAAATGAAGTTTCATCATGATGTCAATGCAAATGGTTATTCAACTACCCTTATACTACATGGTCACAATGCCTCTACATAGAATGAAGCTCGAAATTTGTCTCCTATGAACTCTAATGTCTATACAAGTGGCATATCAATCTTCAAGCTTTATATGAGTTAAATTTTGTATCCAAGTTATAACAAGTACTAACAAGATGATTAGGAGACATGTTTGGAGCATTTAATCAAATTTTCTAAGTAATAAAATCCACTAGTATTGTAAACCTTTCTCTCAACATTTTCTCACAATATCTCGATCTTCAAACAAATATTGCATACTATTCATCAATCTGAATTATGTAGTATATAATTGAAAAACTGTTGACTTACCCATTTTAAAGGACTCTCACTTTCGGGTATTACCTCGTCATGGGTTGAATTATCAAGCGGTGGTGGAGTAGGAAACACTTTTTCCTTTACAATAGGCCTCCATTCCATCTTTGGCTTGCTTATTAATCCGATGGTGAGATGGATGTAGTTTCCAACACTTGTCCACCCGATTCCCATTCCTTTGGTAATGAGAATAAAATTCCTCTTAATATTATTTTTCTGGGATGAGGAACTCTTTTTACGCCATTTCTAACCTCTCGCATGACAAGATTCATCTTTTTGATTTTCCTTGTTCCCGACAAACAACATCAACTTCTTCATCGGCTTTCCTTCTCTTCCCAGGTAGCTAGCCACAAAATGCCTCTTAATATTCAAATTTTTTTTTCTCGGGATGAGGAAATATTTCTGCCATTTCTAACCTCTCGCATGACAAGATTGGTCTTTCCGATTTTCCTTGTTCCTAACGAAAAACATCAACTTCTTCATCAATGTCCTTCTCTTCCAAAGAGTTAGCCACAAAATGATTACGTAATCCACAAAAAGTACATGGAAAGGAATTCCCCATTTTCTAGAAATCATAACCATACTTCTTAAGATGAAAAAGTGAATCAGAATTTTTACTATACTTGTGATTATGGTAAGAAACTAGAGGTTGAATCTCATTACCTTTTCACAAATTTCTCTTACCACATCCTTCTTGTGACAACAAAGCACAAGTTTCCTTCTCGAATGATTTTGCAGGACTATTAGGGTATTCTCTTTTCTTTGGAAGCTTGTCTTCTATCAATGTTCTTGGATCATTCTCCAATTTCCATTCCCACAATAGGAAAACCCAAACCTAAAAAATGAGGATGATCCTAGACCTGTATTGGGTTAGCAATGTCTTCCCCATTTTTACCAAGGAATCTTCCATCAAATCCCATTTTATTTAGCAACTTAGATCTAATGCCTCTAGTATGATTTTCAAACAAACCAAAGACTTCATTACCTAAATCTGAAACTGAATGGGAGGAAGAAGATTCACGTGGTGAAAAATTACAAGCACAATCATCTGCCATGGTCCCTGCATCTAAAGTTGAATGTATTTCCTTTTTCGATCACCACACTGCAACCTTTCCAAGATCTCATCCTTGGTTTGCAGTTCTGATTTCAAACGAGTATTCTCCTCTGCCAAGGAATAAAACATTGATAACAGGAGAGAGTTCACTTCCTAGATCTGGTGATTATAAGATTCAATTTCCCCTAGCTTCACCTATTTAGACATCTTTCCCATAGTTCACTTGTACCACTGTTCACACCAACTATCCAACTACACCAAATTTTAGAAATCACTTTGTTAATCAGATTTACTCACGCAAATATGGAGCTAAACCAACTTTGATACCAAACTTGATCTGAAAATAATCTAGTTTTTATCCACTTGATCTCAGAACCTTGTAGGATTTAATTATTTGCCAACAAATTTGTCCTTTTAAGGAATCAATTTAAAATTAATGCAAGACAATAAAGACAATTACACAATGATTTATTACGGAATTTGGCAATTGCCTACATCTTTGTGTTCTTTCGAACCATTCCACTAGTCAAAAATTGTAAGTTACAATAGTACTTTCACAAGAAAACCTAATGGAATTTCACTTTCCTATCAGTACTCCAGTTCTTTGAAGAACTCTAATGATCAGTCAAAACTTCCTCACCTTCCTAGTGTATACTCTCCTTCATCTTCGATCGGCCTTCCGATGCTATCAATGTGCCTTCTAGCACTTTGGTCGATAATATAGGCTTTACAAGTGATTAGTGTGGCTTAATGGGCCTATTGGGTAGTTTGCATTTACTCCCAATCATAAATATTCCTTCTACTATTGCCTAAAATAATAGGCCAATAAACAATATTTTTCTATAATAAATTTAGGAATTTAACATATTTGTATTGTGCATTTATACACCACAAATTGTCAATATAAAATAATAGTAATCATAATAAATATGCCAAACTTTTATTGTCCATGAGTCTAGCCCCACATACTACTCCTCCTACATAGTACATTGTGTCCACTCTCACATTACTAGTCTATCATCCATTACATACTATACATTGAATTTGTACACATTTTACACATCATATGGTAATCTATTATCACCATACATATTACATCATCTTCTATGTGTTTCCTTTACTACCCTATGTTGAACTTTAGTTTCTCGGTTCATAGTCAACTGCGAGGGTTTAAAAAACAAATGGAACCTATCATACACACACGTTCATCACTTCATATCCTATCATACAATAGTATTAGGACTAGTGATATATGCTTTATGCTAAATGGTCACCTATTCCTTCATCTTACAATGGTATGTGCTTTAGGATAAATAACCACTCCCTCCATTCTTCTCGTAGTGATATATGCTTTATGATACATCATCAGTTTTTTGATTATCTTTTCATGATATAAAATCTGACATTAATGTTCATGGACACATCATTTTGAGGTCGCATATAATCAAACATGACACTCATCCCAACACGTTAAACACAATACATAGTTTGACCATTTCTGATAAAACACTCTCATTTAGTATTGATTCTTCACTATTGAGGTAGAAAATCAAATGAACCTCATTGCATACATTTTCATTCACTCGTGGGGAACTCATATCCTATCATCCATCCTGAATTATATTCCATCCATCAGTAACATATTGCATATCTTGGTTTCTTTTACTCTTGCCTACATTTTCTTGTATATGGTCTCTTTTTATAAATGCTAGTTAGATCTCTTATATGTCATTTATCTTCACCATACACAAATGTGTGTTCACTCCTTTTCTTAATTTTGATCTCATATACATATATTTTTCATGAAATATGGATTCTCTCTTTCTTCCTATCCTACATTGGTTATTAGGGGAATCCACATTCATCTCTCATAAGTCCTATTAATAAAAATTTTACTTGGCACTTTACATTAAATGGTTATACATGCTTTAACATACTAGTTATCTTTCCAACATGCTACTGGTGCTTCTGTGTATCATTTTTCTCGGGATTAGTTTCTTCCATGGTTATATATCGTATGTACTTATATGTCTACTATTTTCTATTTTATGTGTGCCTTTCCTTTTTGGTGTGCACACTTATTTTTTATATACGTCCATGATGGCCTTACATATCTTGCAATATCATGAGTGATATCCTATGTTTGCAACCCAATTTGTGTAGCTTCGTTGCCTTACGGTGTGATTATATTAGTACATTTCTTGGTAGCTTATAAACTATTTGCGTAATTGTGCATTACTTTCTTCATGTATTCTTATTCATACTAACACTTGTCTTTCACAAACTTCTTGGTGTGTGCACCTTGGTTCATACCAAGAACTTTCCCTTCCTCTCTAGGAAGATTCACAAATTTATTTTAGTTGCTCCTATTTTGGGGCCACATTCTCCCTATCGGTGAAGTCACATGCTCTCCAAAAAGGGGGCATTGTTTGGGTTTTTTTGCATACTACACAAAACTTCTACACCAGTTCATCTCATGTAGTTTCACATATTGGGTTATACGGTAAGTGGGTTTAGAAATATCTACAAACCCCATACACAATGGATTATAGAAGACATGGTTATCCTTAACATTCTATGAAGGAAATATATATGTTAGAGGATATATGGGATTTCATATCTACCCTACTTCAACTAGTGATGTCGAATTAGAAAAAAAAAGGAAATATAGATATATCTTCATATGAATTTAGGGAAGTAGTTATAGGTTGGAGAATAATGTACCTTTCTCCCTACACTTGTTTAGCCTATGGTGTCAGATCACCCAAAAAACCCAGGATAGGATATCCTATTTCTACACTTTTTCTCTCGACATGGATCAAGTGCACATGTTCCATTTTTCATTTACGTACTTTACATTTACATGCTTTCACATACATATACATGCATATTTTACATGCATTTTTACATATACATGTGTATTTGACTACTTGTAGGTCCGTTCGTATGAGAAATAAGCAATCAACATCAACAACTACCACAATGGGGGAAACAAAGAAATTTAACAATAGTACAAACCATACTATCCATGTAGGTACATCATACACATTGAAAACTACAGATGTATTTCCACTCTAGGTTGACTCTCATCACTTTTACGTTTTTACATATTTAGTTTCCATGCTCCATCATCTTTTTGTCACTACATGTTTTTTCTAGTCCTTTATCATGTTTCTACATCACTCTACATGCATTGTTAGGTACGCATCTCTATCTACTTTATGTTAACGAGATTTCCACCCACCAACATAAAGTGGGGAAAATGTATTAAAAACATCAAAAAATTTATAAATTGTTTAGTCTTGGTCTAATACTACTATTCATATGGTTTTTTGAGTAAATAAAGTACTAATTAACCCCATCTTACGGAAATTTTGATTTTATTTATGTTGTTAGTATCGACAACAGCTCACACATACTTGACTAGTCTATTTCTATCATTCCATGCTATTTTACATTTGACAGGGGCACTTTGACTAGTACTAGGGTGTTGATAGGTGCCATGGTCCCAGTTTGGGTGCCCCGATCCTCTTTCAACTTTCATACCTCTTTTTGGGAATTTTCTAGCCATTTGAACATGTCATATTTCTTATGGTCTCCTTTTTAGGGTTAAGTACAAAATTATACAAAGAGAACAATATAAATATAAACTTATGATACCATAATGAGGGACCAAACACTAAGCACTTTTATCATCACCTAAGGTTACATCCATCAAAGGGTTCATTTGCATCCATCCAGCTTCTATCACAAGGCACAAGGATGTTTTATCTACATCACAATACATAGGAGATATTTTCTTCATCATCGATTACTAGTGACATACGATGTAATGTAGTAAAGTTAGTGTGGCAAGAAACCATTAAACAAAAACTCGAGAGGAATATTACGAGATATTTTTCACAAAAATGACACCCATTCCTCATACTAGGGTGCCCTGAAGCACCACTGCACCTATCTAGATGCACCCATCCACTCAAATTTTTTAGATATGCAGGTTTCTTGACCTCAGCATAATCATTTCCTCCTATTTTTCTAGTCATCTCTACGACACAATCTAATAAGTTCACCAAATTAGCTAATCTCTTTCCAACATTTCTTTACATATTAGGGTTTCTATTTTCATTAATCTAGTTTCTTGGGTGACTTCCTATATTTATTTATTGTTTTCATTTACTATTATTTATTGTTGTTCCCAGTTAGATTAACTACCATTTTACCACATTTCTAGTTAATCACCTAGTAATGAAATATAATTTTATTACATCATCCATGTATTATTTTAAAACATTATAAAAAGCATTAATGAAATTTAAAATTTTCTAAACATTATATAAACAATATTTGTAAATGAAAAAAAAATTGAGTCACAATATATATTTCAAATAATAAATAATTTCAATTTTTCTATATCTAAAACAACCCTATCCTTTATGGTCATTCATCACTTATTTATTCTCATTGCGATTTCCGATTCGAGAGAGTCCACGTAAATTTCACCATAATTTGAGACTCCATTATTTTCTATGTAATTAACAACTCTCCACTCTTCAAGGTATTTCCAAGTATCTAATTCTCTTTCATATGGAAATTTTTCCTCCCCATATTTTTAAACATACTGACCTCGAACAAGTTTCCAAATTATTGTGTGATTTTTTTGCGAAGTTTTGATTTCACAAATATAATTGTGTTTCATAAGATTTCATCTTCCACAGACACAAGAATAATTATTTTTATGAATTCATATAGTTTTAATTATTCACTTATAATTTCTCTCATAAGACTAATCAAGTACAACTTTCTCTAGAGTAGTGTGATAGCTCCCATTTATACCTTTGGGTCAAGGTAAGAGTCGATATTGATCACTCCATATAAATGCAAAATGTTGAGACTATGATATGAGTATTTTTTTCCAATATACCATTCAATTCCCATCCATCAAGCATTAGGATATTTGCAAAACTCGCTCCATAAGTATAGTCATGTATTTCTCAAACATTTTAGCTCTCTATTCTTCACCAATCATCGATTCTAAAAATGGGATTTACAATTCCAATGGCCTTAAGAAGATCACCATTTTAAAAATGATCTTTAATCTCATAAGATAATGTTTATATATCCTCATCATTTTTTTTTATTTGTAGGAGAAATTGAAGAACCAAAAAGAAGGCTTGATTAGTAGTTCCTCAATTTCAAGACCTATTACGTAAGGATCTTTGTGGAAAATGTGCATTAGAATATTTTTCGGATCAACTCAAATAAAAAGATAACCATTGATATTGAATGTTAAATATATGTTGGGATATTTTTGTCTATAAAAATCATCCACTATGAAAAAATTGACTTCTAAAACCAATCTTTGGTGGATTATAAGGTATCCAAAATTATACATATTTGTTTCCTTAATTTTATAAAATCAACAATGTATATAGATCATTCTTGAGATTTTTTCACAAAGCTATTTATTTTGTTTAGCATTAGAAAAATACCACATAAATTTAATAATGTCTTTAAATATTTCAAGTGACATATCATATCTTTAGCCTTGTTACTTTCTCTATGATTCTTGAACATATACTCTACTAAGAACTTGTATTTCTCAAAAATCATGTAATTTATGTCATACAATGCTATCATCTTGTGTCAACATCTTTTAGAATTTTTTTTTACCATTTTTATTCCTACACACAATATTTGAAACTCCAAAAATGTTTTAGGACTTCTTTAGATGTATGAATGCAAGTTCGGTATAAGCTTCTCAAACTAATATTTTTTCAAAATTACTTAAAATCTTATAAGATAGGTTTATTCTTTTTGAGCCATTTATGAATAGGTATCATGTAAGTGTTTATGGTTGTTTATAAGTGAATACAAATCCTATTTTTCTATCTTTGTAATATATCCACCCCATCGATTGAAAAAATCATCATTTCGTAGATTGTATAATCATCTACACTAGTTATTTCCTTCAAAATTTTAATAACAAGTTTGTAGATGTTCTCAAAATTATAGTTCTTCATCATTTTGTGCATAACTAGTAGATGATTTTACATCTTAAATGGTTATTGAAACTAACAATTTAAAAAGCATGCATACCTAGGATATTTTTTCTAATATTGTGCCTTATCAATCGACTAATGATGGAAAATATGCATTTTTTACCTTTTCTCTCAAATTAGTGATATCAATTTCTCCCTTACACTTTTCCATTTTCCATCTTATTCGGTATTAGACTAGTGTGTTTTGGAGTGTTTGGAAACCCATTAGATTGAAGCAATATCTTGTAATCAATGAGATCAAATTTGGTCTACTATTTTTTAAAATCTTAAATACAATTCTAAATCATATAAGTTTAACAAAAGACTTGCATAAGTATATTTTCGAATTTAGCCTTCATCTATTCCTCCTTTCTCAACTAGGTCTTGAAGATGTTTATGATGATTTCCATATTCTCTGAATATCTCATATTTAAAGAATTTTCCTTAGTTTTCCATATAGTTGTTTTTATTATTGTTCCTTCATCTTTCTTTTGATACTCATATATGTTCCCACAATGATTCTCTATTATGTCTAAATTAAATTTTTTGGGTCTCTACCTAGTTCCCAAGTACATATAGTACATCTACATTTTTAGGGTCATTAGTACTATTTTCTGGTTAAACAAGTTCAATTAATGGATATTTTGTTGACCATTCATATTTACATTTCCATCCTAAATTCCACTTCCCACTCTTAAGTTTATGATGTGTGTTATTGAATGCTTATTTGAAGTTTGAGTTTAATGGAAAATGGGATTATCATTACTATCAATGTGAATTGAATTAATATATTATTGGGAATTTCATCTAGAGTAAGGTCATTGCTATGATTTTCTACATTTTAAAAAATTTGGTTTCTTACTCCATCATTAAGTAAATAAATAAATAAATCAACATTAACATAATAAGAGTCAAAATTACCTTTGCTACTTAGTTACTTATGGGATGTGAAATATTTTCAAAAGAAAAAGTCGGGTTTCTGTTTCCATGATTTGTTTTCTAATTTGTAAGGGATTCATCATATAGGTGATTGTGAAGCTTGCATATAATAAAAATATAGAAGTTTAAAATATGATATTTAAACAATAAATGCAAGACAATAAAAATAAATATAATGCTACAAATGTGACAACACAAATAAATGTTTATTGAATGAGCAGAAACATGAAACCAATATTGTCAAAACTAAATAAATTAATGTTTCTAATAAGAAAAAAACTATATTATCAATCAAAACATTAAATTTAATGTTTCTAAATGGAAACAAAACTATTAATGTTGAAGAAACACCAAATAATGTTATGCAAAAGTAATATGTTCTTATTACTAATCGACATTACATAGTCACCTTGCCTTATGATAACATAAATCAATATTACCATCTAGTAGCTACTAACACTTCTAAAAAACATTGATGAGATAGGCAATGATTTTTTTCTTACCTATTTCACTTATTCCTATAGGTTTTGGATTATACATTTGGATTTTTCACATGCTTATTAATGAATTTTGAAAGTAAATTTTATTACTATATCTTATGGTGAAGTAATCCTATAGATAAATTTATAACTATAATATAAAGGCAAATATAATAGTATCTTATAACATTAAGGTGAATATACAAATTTTAAAATTTGAAAATCCTAATATTTACCTATCACAAATATTCACCACTAAAATGAACCCTGTTCATTACCTAAGTTCTCTTGCACACCAAATGTGGCCTGAAGTCTCATGCACCTATGAAACTCCATATGGACCTCCTCAAAGCTTCCCACTTCCTAGTTGCTCTTGATAAATCTCGTGAGGGGCCATCCAAAAGGGTCCCAAGCCCTTCTCAACACCACATGTCAATCGTGAGCATAACAACATCACATTCTATATTCAAACATGAGGACTATAACATTGATTATATCGGATGAAGTAAAGTATAATTGCATGACGTTTTGAAGCATAATAATGCTCAAGACATAAAAAAATATTATGCCTCAGATTACTTGTATTTTTACGGTATCGTCGTCAACCCATGTTTCTCGTGAATTTCATGTCATTTAATGTGAGGGGTCTTACTGAATCCAATCAAAATATAGTATTAGATATGGTCACTAGAGAATAATGATCCTCATATTTTTATGTTTTTAGGAAGCTAAGATTTGATAATTTGATTATTAATGGTTTGTGAAACAAATTTATCACAACCTATGATTTTGATCACCATGATGGGGAGCATTGGGGTTTAATTTCTATTTTATCCTAAATGGAAATATTTTTTTATGGATAATGGTACACCTACCCCATTAGAGCAATCTAGGATTTATTTAATAATGAAAGCCACCTCTTTTGTATTATCAACATTTATGCATCGAATGATGTGACAAAATGGATAGATCTTCAGAGGTGGATAGAAAATGAAATTCCTGATACTTCTTGGGTAATCTATGGTGACTTTAATAATATGTTAGAGTTTCATGGTTAAATGCGAGAACCTTCCTAAGAAATGGACAAATAGAAAAACAAATGTTTTGTATTTTTATTATAGGTAAAGGAGATTTCATGGGACCTATCCCATATAATAATTGGAGATCAAGTTTTGGATTATGAGAAACATGGAGGAAGCCTCTACCAATAGCCCAGAAATAGAAAACATCACATCTTAAAACCAATAACACAACCATAAAACCAATCAGAACAAGAAGATATGAAAATACTTAAAGATCTTAATTTGATACCATTTTCCATTTATCTAATTGTAATTAATGGGTGTATTATTCCAGTTTATTTTTTATTCACGAAACCATCCAATCATTTTTAGTATTCATGGATTTTAATTTTCATTATGGACTCAGAATCATAACTTAATATGTTCTTTAGAAGATACCTAATGAAGGAAGAGGAAGGAATATGTTCCCTTTTAAAATTCACCATAATCCAGGAGAAATATTAAGAAATTTTATAAATGGATCATTCTTCATAGGAATAAGATTTCCTCATTTTCATGATTCTAAATCAACATCTTTCTTTAAAATCTTAATCATAATCTTATGGGTAAATTAAAACCATGTCAAGTTTAGGATTTGAATTCTTCCACTAAGAGCTTCTAATTTTAACATGTTTCCTTTCCGATATGAAAATATTAAGCTAAATGACCAAGAGAAAAACAAGTTCACTTAGAAATATAGGGAAACCATTTTTAGAATCAATATTTTTTGTCCAAATTCTATGTAAACTTTGAGTTGAATAATGGTTGAAAAATATACAGAAGTATCCATATCAACCAATATTTAAACATAAATAGTCTGTGCCTCATAAATAATTCTTCGGATCAATAGCTGAAATTTTTTAATGTGTTGCCTATAGACCTTTTAATGTATCTCTAAGTTACATCAAAAATTAGAGGACAAATAAGGAGAGTAATCAAAACTTCTTGACTTGGAAAGTTAAGAAACTAGGTTAAACAAATGGAACAACATTTCACAAGTAGAAATTGGGGATTGAAAATCCCAAAATATTCCAAAAAAATTAGTTCTCTGTTTGAGGTTGCACTCGAGAAAACAACCTGAAAAACTCATGTGTAGGAGGCGGATAGGAGATAAGAATGTGGATGATATGTTATCTACACATATTATTTTATTATGAAGGAAGTGTGTACATTATATAGGAGAGAATAATCAACTACATTCCCTAAAACTGAATGGAGGTAGATTTGGATGAAGAGAGAGAATAATGGAATACACCAAGGAATAGAAAATAAAGGGATAAACTAATAACAAAAACACTCCTAAAATATGAACTATTCAATGTATGCTAACATTGCCCCCTTATTACATTATTCTTTCAAATGTGGCCCTGAAAAGTTCAAATTTCACTTTGCCAAGATATTTAGTGAGAATGTCCACAACTTGTGCTTGGTAGATAGTACTTAGAGCTGAATTTGATGGTTAAAGATGCTTTCTCGAATGAAATGGAAGTCAATTTCAATATACTTTGTTCGCTCATGAAAGTCCATGGATTTCGTACGAGCAATTTTAACACACTTTCGATTATCACAATAGAGAATATATGACTTTTTCAAGGGGAATTCCAGGTCATCCAAAATGTGACGTAATCCATATCATTTCACACATAACTCCTCGTGCGGCATGATATACTCTACCTCATGGATGAGATAGAAACAACATTCTACTTTTTTCTTATCCATGAGATAGGTCCAGATCCGAGATGAAATATATATCCCGTAGTTGACTTCCTATCATCAACGAGATCCAGCGGCATGGTCCAAGTCGATGTATCCCCATAAGAAGAATTGATCATTCTTCTTATATTTCACTATAATTAGTTGTTCCTCGGACATATCTCAAAACATGCTTTACTGCATTTCCATTGACATTTCTTACCTCCTGCATGAACCATCAGAAAGATAGCTAACAACGAAAAGCAGATCTAGTTTGGTATATGTCAAATAGATGAGACCCTCCAAAAATTTCCTGTATAGAGAGTAAAGCATCTACTTGAGGTGATTCCTGAATCTTAAAAGTTGCAAGCCTTTTTCATGGGAGTGGATATAGGTTTATAATAAGACATTAATATACTTTTCAGAGTGTCTTGGCGTAATTTATCTACGGGAGACAAAAATGTGATGCTCCTTTTCCATATTTCAAGCCAAGACAATAATGTAGTAGCCCCAAATCTATCATGTCAAAGGTTCTTTTGAGATCATTCTTTACATATCAACTTGATCTTCTCGAACTGAAAGTAGTGATCACAAGATCATCTACATATACAAAAATTGAGAATGAAATTTCTTTTCCTACCTTATTTATATACAAATTTGAATCGAGAGGGCTCTGAGTGAACCCATGTTGTAAAAGGTGATCATTGATCTTGATATACCATTCCCGAGGAGCTTGTTTTAGTCCGTAAAGTGATTTGATGAGATGACATACCTTGCTTAGGATTCTTCATCAATAAATCCTTCCTTACCAGGTTGGGTCATGTATACTTCTTCTTTCGGATCACCATTTAGGAAAGCACTTTGACATCCATGCATTGAAGTCTCCATCCTTTACGTGCTTGCGCAAGTGTGCAAACAACTCGATGGTCTTCATCTTTGCGGTGTCAAAAGGTTTCTTCATAGTCGATGCCATCTTTCTAAGCATATCCTTTTGTTAAAATTCGTGCTTTATGTTTGTTGATGGATCCATCGCTTATATTTTCTCTTGAAAACCCATTTACCCAGCCTATGGTTTCTTTTTCTCATAGCGTCACGCAGATCAACAAGTTCCATGTCTGATTTTTTCATGAAGTGAGTCATATTCTCGTAACCATTGCTTCCTTCCACCGAGGTTGGCCGAGTGCTTCATGAACATTATCTCGGCTTAGACCTATTCATTAGTGAACTCATGAGTGCAAATTTTACCTCATTTCTAGTTTGACTCCTTGTTTTGATCTTAAAAGGATGATGTATCTCGGAGTTGTTGAAAATGTGAGTCCTTGATAGTTCTTTGTACCCATTTGGATGAGAACTTGGCTACTTTTGAGAAGAACTATGTCATTTCCATGTGGATTGATGTGGAGTCACATTCTCCAAGTTCTCCAAGGGCAAAAAAATAGTTCTCCTAGCAGCATTTATTTTCCTGAGTAGTCTCCTCTCGGCTCATCATCCGATTCAAAAAGAGACTGTAATTTCTCTCGGTGAGAGGTGGTTGAAAGAGGAAGTGGATCTTCACATTGAAACTATTGAGTCAAAGGATGACTCATCAAAAACCACATCCAGACTCTCATATATTTTCTTTTTCTCAGGATCCATGAGACGATATGCCTTCGAGGTATGATGTAGCCAAGAAGGATACACGGGAGTGTTTTGGCTCCACCTTCTTTCTCTTGAGCTAGGACATGCATGTATTTATGTGTAACCAAATACTCATGCAAATGAGAAATTGATGGCTTTTACCACTCCATACCTCTTAAGGCATTTTATTTCAGTAGAATATTTGTTGGTGCCCTATTGAGAAGATATAGGCCATTTATCTTGCTTCAGCCCAATAGCGTTCTCCTAGCTTTGCAGTTGATAGCATGCGGTGAGCCATCTCCATCATTGTGTTATTGTGACCTCAACAATGCCATTTTTTTCGGGGCGTGTAGGAAGCATTCGTCAGTTCTGCTTAATGCCGTGTTGGTTTAGGAAGGCCAAGAACTTATTTGATGTGAATCCCCCTCGATCCGAGTGGTGGAAGAAGTGGTTGTCGAGACTCTTTGACAACACGATGATAAAAGTTTTAAGCAAGTGTTGAAGAGCCTCACTTTTCTTCTTTAGGAAATATACCCACATCTTGAGAGTGGTCATCCACGAATAGTTGGAAGTACTTGTATCCACAAAAACAAAGCGGGTAATGGGCCGTTCATATCGGTATGAACTACCTCCGGACACTTCTTGGCATGGAAGGTGCTACTTGAATGCAGATCTCTCTGTGTTGTTTACCTATAAGATGTACCAGGGAAAATAGTCAAGGAATTGGACAATTTGGGTAGTCCATGGACCATTGCTTTTGAACTCATCAGTGTAATGAATTGACCCAAAAATGTCCATATCTAAAATGCCATAGGAAGTTGATTCTATTGTTGAAGCGAGATAAAGCTATTTGTAGAAGATGAAAGCAATATCTAAAGCAAATAACTTATCTTTTACAAAAGCTTTAGCAAGAAGAATACCTTGTCGGAGATTAAGCATGATTTAATGCCATTTTGAACAAGAAATTAT
>CM031241.1:287685288-287773618 GCA_018340775.1 Taxus wallichiana var. yunnanensis
ATATTGACTTTTCTTTGATTTCCATTAAGCACGATATCCCGTAAAAAGTGACCTTCTTCTTTTTGCACCAAATATTCATAAACTTATTTTCATATTAATATTAATTGTCCCCAATGTCTCTAACCAAGGATACCTAAGAACAATATCCAAACCATACATATATAAGGCAAAAAAAATCTGAATATAAAGTATATTTTTCCATAGTAAGTTTTAAATCTTCAAAAACTTGAATTTTCTTACCATTCACTTGAGCTTATTTGATATTACTTTCTTGAATATGTAGATTTTGAGCCATATCCTTGTTGATGAAGTTATACTTGCTATTAGGGCTTATGGAAACAATTATTTTATTCCTTTGAATGCATCCATGAAACTAAAATATGGTATCTTCCTTCTTGGGAGCTATAATATCTTCTTCTACATCAATATTTTGTTTTTCTTCCTCTTCTTCATAGTCTTCTTCAACTTCTTCTGTGTTTGATTCTTCAATATATGTTGCACCATCATCTTCCCTTGAATCTTCTTCACCTTCCTCTTCATCTTATTTCTCTCTTTATTTTTCAATATATTCTTCCCCATCATCTTCCTTTGACTCTTCTTCCTCTTTGTGGTCCCATCTATCCATAAAAATTTATTCCATTTCCTCCCAAGACCAATCCTTCCTGTCATTTTTTAACTCAAAAAACCAAATCCATGTAGGACCACCAAGATAATGTGAAAACCTATTCCTTGTCATGAAATATGAGAAATATATATTCTTAAATTTTATCCACCATTCTTTAGCATCCATCTCACCATTTCCATAAAAATTTGTTATCCCCGTGATCATGATTAGGGTTTAGGAATTCTGAAAATATTTTAGCAGATGGATAAAAAAAAAGAACAAACCCTAACTGAAATTTCAAGAGCTTTCCGAAAATATAAATTTTGCTAAAAAATACCACAATTTGCTTCCTGAAAAGTGAATTTATGAAAAAACCTAAAACACCAATAACATCCGCAAAACAAATCCAATGGAGCTGAAATTTTCAGATATTTTGACTTAGAGTGTTTCCAAATTATGATGCAAAAATTGGGAAAAAAATCGATACCCTCTTCAAGATATATTTGAAACAAAAAATTAGGGTTTTTACCCTAATTTTGGCTGAAATCGCTGCTCTGATACCACTTGTAAGGATATTACTTGTATAAATCAGAACATATACAGCATAATAACATGAGAGAACACCAAAATATAGATAAATGATGACAATATGCTCATATAATAGCTTTTCCACTTCGAGGGGGCAACCTCCAATACCACTTCGAGGGGGTAACCTCCAAACCATACAATAACACTCCAATACTCAATATCATCCTTAACTATAACCTTCTAACCCCTATATATACCATTCTAACCTATGGCCAATACTGAGGCTGACCTCCTAAGCATAATAAATCATAAATGAATGATATAATAAGATAAGGGGATGTGTGCCACATGTCGGCATCTCCATCAATACATATACATCATAACATCCTTTCCCTAGGTGCATAGCATTCCTTCCCTCTTTACCATTACAATATTATTACACCAAATTCTATGCACCAAAACCTCGAGGAATTAGTGAAATCCACACATGAGTATTGGAGTGTTATTGTATGGTTTGGATGTTATCCTTAAAGTGGAAAGGCTATTATATGAGCATATTGTCATCATTTATCTATATTTTGGTGTTCTCTCATGTTATTGTACTATATATGTTCTCGATTTATCTGTAATATCCTTGCAAATGGTATCGAAGAGTAGTGATTTCGGCCAAAATTAGGGCAAAAACCCTAATTTTTTGTTTCACGTATATCTTGAAGAGGGTATCGATTTTTTTCCCAATTTATGTATAATAATTTTGAAACACACTAAGTCAGAATATCTGAAAAATTCAGCTCCATTGGATCTGTTTTTGAGATGTTATTGGTGTTTATGTTTTTCATAAATTCACTTTTTAGGAAGTAAATTGTTGTATTTTTTAGCAACATTTATATTTTTGGAAAGCTCTTGAAATTTCAGTTAGGGTTTGTTCTTTGTGTTTCTATTCATCTGTCAAAATATTGTTAGAATACTGAAAACCTAGTTTTGTGGATCATGGGGATTGTAGATTTTTTTAGAGATGGAAAGATTAATGCTAGAGAATGGTGGAACAAATTTAGGGATAAATTCTCTAAACCATCAGATATTTGGTTATTCAAGTTGTGGATTAGTGGCCCTACACAGATTTTCTTTTCTAAGTTAGAAAAGGAAAAGTCTAATTGGTCTTTGTAGGAACTGGAACAAGTTTTCATGGACAGATGGGAAACAAAAGAAGAAGAAGAAAAAGAAAAAGAAGAAGAAGTAGAAGAAGAAGAATCAGAAGCAGAAGCAACATCGAAGAAGAAGAAGAAGAAGAAGAAGATGTTGATGATGAAGCTGCTACACAGGATAGGATTTCATATGGTGGTTGGATGATCGAGCTTGGCGACAAGTGTGCAATAATTTAAAGCACACTCATTATATGGCTTCTTCTTATGTTCCGGGGATGAAACATGTCAAAGAGGGAGGCAATGCTATGTACCTTGGGATATAATATTATAATGTATATGGGTTGATGGAGATGCCGACATGTGGCACACATCCCCTTAGTTATATGTATGGGTTCACATGGGATATAATGTTATGATGTATATGTATTGATGGAGATGCCGACATGTGGCACACATCCCCTTATCTTATTATATCATTCATTTATGATTTATTATGCTTAGGAGGTCAGCCTCAGTATTGGCCATAGGTTAGAATGGTATATATAGGGGTTAGAAGGTTGTAGTTAATGATCATATTGAGTATTGGAGTGTTATTGTATGGTTTGGAGGTTACCCCCTCGAAGTGGAAAGGCTATTATATGAGAATATTTTCATCATTTATCTATATTTTGGTGTTCTCTCATATTATTCAGTTGTATATGTTCTGATTTATACAAGTAATATCCTTACAAGTGGTTATGATAGCTTACACATGATTCCATCAATATCATATAACATCCTAATTATCATCCTCCCATGTAGGTGAAGCACAAGTAATATGTTCTTATTATACTTCTTCTTCTTTTTATTTTTTCTTCTTCTTCTTCTGCTTCGTCTTCTTCTTCTTTTGTTGCCCATCTGTCCATGAAAACTTGTTCCAGTTCCTGCAAAGACCAATTAGACTTTTCCTTTTCTAACTTAGAAAAGAAAATCTGTGTAGGGCCACTAATCCACAACTTGAATAACCAAATATCTGATGGTTTAGAGAATTTATCCCTGAATTTGTTCCACCATTCTCTAGCATCAATCCTGCCATCTCTAAAAAAAGCTACCATCCCCATGATCCACAAAACTAGGGTTTTCGGAATTCTGAAAATATTTCGGTAGATGGATAAAAACACAAAGAACAAACCCTAACTGAAATTTCAAGAGCTTTCCGAAAATATAATTTTTCTAAAAAATACCACAATTTGCTTCCTGAAAAGCAAATTTATGAAAAACCTAAAACACCAATAACATCCGCAAAACAGATCCAATGGAGCTGAATTTTTTAGATATTCTGACTTAGAGTGTTTCCAAATTATGATGCAAAAATTGGGAAAAAATCGATACCCTCTTCAAGATATACGTGAAACAAAAAATTAGGGTTTTTGCCCTAATTTTGGCCGAAATCGCTGCTCTGATACCACTTGTAAGGATATTACTTGTATAAATTAGAACATATACAGCAGAATAACATGAGAGAACACCAAAATATAGATAAATTATGACAATATGCTCATATAATAGCTTTGCCACTTCGAGGGGGTAACCTCCAAACCATACAATAACACTCCAATACTCAATACATAATGTAACGATGGTAAGTCGTTAGAATTCAAAAAGGTGGAATAGGAACGGAAAGTAGAAACACAAGACAGATACTAAGGTTATAACATATTTACAATGACATAATCATTTGAGAAAACAATAATTGAGCTATAGCAGTTACATCAACATAACACCCAATATGGATATGTAGGTCATTAGAGGAAAATCACTATGGTTATACAAAGGTATACAGGAGAAATAACTATGTGACATAGAGTCACAATAATAATAATGTTATGCAAATCTTAGCTCATCTTATTCTCATATCAACATGCAAGATTAATTTCACTAACCCACAGTCATATCTTGGCTCATTCCAAACCTTGTCAATCACTCAAGCCTGCATATGTTATACTCAAACATCCTTCCATCATGCTTACATTATTTTTTTTGAAATGGGATAGGTGTGCACTATGCCTCTATGAAGCTTAATTTACTGATTGCATGCTTCTTACCTTCTAACTCATCAAGATTGATCACTAACACAAGAGTATCCACAATGGGACATTTTGTAGAAATATTACCTTGAACTTAAGCTTACCTTGAATATATTCTATATATTTGAAAACGTCCATTTAATTAATTCTTCCATATCCTTCACTAATATAGAAAAGTAAAGACTGGATCCTCCATATTCATCATGTAAAACGTTGTTTCAAGAGAAAGAAGTCTACAAATAAATTATTTCATATATATATATATATATATATATATATATATATATATATATATATATATTCAATGCCAATTGTTATAAACATTTGAGAGATTTTAGCAATCTCTACAAGGATCATATTTTCCAAATTTAATCCATTTTCATTAATCCATTTGAAATTTATGATTGTTTTCCTAGACATACATTATATCAAATAGTTTTCATGCATTCTCAAACCAAATACTGAAATTTATCCTTAAATTAAAAAATAAATCGCATTATTATAAAATATTAAAAATCGGATTGAGAATGAAGTATTTCACCTACATACCAAATTTCAGATCATTTGGAGTTGGGAATAAAAAGTTATCATGACTGGTTTGAACCCCTATTTTAAGGAAGCAATGAACAAACAACATAGTACAAGTTGTTTGGAAGTAGATCATGAAAATCTGAACATTATTATTAAAACATGAACTCATACCATTGAAAGTGATTATATATACACTTGAGGAGCCAATTGAAACACAAAATTCATGCATTCATAATATTTGATCTTCTTCCCCATGACTTTACAAAGTTTGCAAGCTTACATATGTCATATTTTAAACAGATTATTCTCCTCTTATATTTGCTTGTTCACTCCATGAAGGATAAATATTTCCCTCTCCTCTTCCTATGGAGATATTCAAACTATATCCTCAAATAAAAATTATTTTAATTTTCATAATCTCCTATTCTAAGATAAGACTTATCCTATCCTCTTGTTGAGATATTTTCTCAACTTACAAGCTAGAATAGGTAGAGTTATTTTACCAACTTATATGGTTATGATAGCTTACACATGATTCCCTCAATATCCTATAACATCCTAATTCTCCTCCTCCCATGTAGGCTAAGCATAATAACAACTCATATCTTCCTTTACTCTCATATAATGATATTTTACATACAAATTCAAATATAAACAATAAACATGGTTTTGGAGGGAAACTTATTCAAACACCTAGTGCATAGTGTCCATGCCTTGAGAAGGCTTATTCAAACTTGGTTATTCTTCTTCACCAAGCATCATGAAGGATGATCCTGCATCATTATGGTTATGCATATAAGTGGAGGAGGAAAAATATGGACATGGAAGTAATAAGAGTAGAAACAATTGACTATAAAGCTAGTTAAAAATATTTATAACCCACTAAGATTAAAAAAATGACACGTTAGATGATTGAACATGGATTAAAGTCTGAAATTATTGGAAGCATATTTATTATATGGTTTCGTCTCATTTTATGTGGATAAAACATGTTGATGAGGAAAATAGTTTTATGTACTTAAGTTTATAATATGACAATGTATATTGGTTGATGGTGATGCTGACATGTGGTTTACATCCCCTTAGGAGTTATATGTTTATAGGTTACTTGTAAAATTAGTGTATTGGGTAAGGAATCATCCTACATTAGTATTGGGTTTTACCATTCCAACAATAATAATATCTGGCTTATAAATGAGATGGTTATCACTATGAAGTATGTGAGGTATAAGTTGATTCTTATACATGGTATGGATATTGTTGGTGTCCCTATCAAAGTGGAATTACTATTGGGAGATGATGGTGTTATCCAAAATTCACCCCTCAAGGTAATTTTGATAACATGTACCAAATTCTTTAGTCCCGAGTAAGTAGAATTGATTCAAGGCCCAAAATCATGTTTTGGGGTCCCTTTGGTATCTCTCTAACTTCCCCATCCAAGAAAAAAACCAACAAGTTAGCAAAAAATTGAAAAAATCCAAAAAATGAAGTCGCAGGCTTGTTTTAATGCATTGCGAGATCCGGAGGTTACGGTCATACCAAGGTTCATCGTACCAATTTTGGGGCCAAAATATAAAGGAATCAGCTAAATCAGACATTTTTGTCCCAGGAAGTCCATAGGATAGTTGAGATGCAGGGACGCGTGGGACACGTAAAGCGGAAATGGCCGTAGGTAGTGAAAATCAGCAAAACTAGAATTTTTGTTCATGTGCATGCAGGAAAGTCGGGAAAAAGTATGTGTGGACGCAAATCAGCTGATTTGCCACAAGTCATTCTATTTTGGATGGTGTGGATATTTTCATCCATGACAGTTGGGACAAAAGTATGCGCGAGATGCACAAGGTGAAATCACCGCATAAGGAGCCAAGCTAAGTGGATGCGGCTGATGCGAAGTCAACGGCCCTCACGGCTGGTCGATGGCGATGCATAAGGAAAAGGAGGCCTGAATCCACCGATGTGGATGAATGTGTTCGGATAGCTGGGACACGCTGACGTGATTTTTCCAAAATAGCCACAACAAAGAGAAAAGTCAAAGTTTGACCTCCCAAACTTCAAACGGCCATAACTTTTGACTCCAGCTCTGATTTTCATAAAATTGGAATTTTTGGAATGAGCACGATGTCCTCTACATCACAAAAACTAGATTTCTTAATTTTGATGAGGGTAGATATATTTAAATATAAGAAACATATTCAGCTTCAGTCAGTTAATGCTCATTCCCGTCAAATGACAGAAAACGCCTGACAGACCCAAAAGGGCTTCTCGCACTCAGAAGGCCATAAATTTTGCATTTCTCAATGAAATCACATGATATTGGTACCGTTGGATTCTTATCTCCGAGACCAATGCACAATAGTCAATAAATTTGGTATTTGATGATAAATCATTGGATATTTTCCATAAAACGTGGCCGGGTTAATGACAGTGTTTTATTTGGTAGTTGGTAGTGCAATTAAGAGGCATAGTCATCATTCTTTCTTTGATGCAGCACCTACGATAGTATGGGAGACCTTTTCAAGTAACATACAATAATTTCAATCCATTTAATGCATGTTACAAGTGGTTGAAGGACGTATTTTGGGATTTCCATTTTCCCCTTCTCTCTTTCTCATTTTTCTATAAATTGGAGTGTTGGGCTCATTTTAATGAGAGGTAGTTTTTGTTATAGAAAACCTATGTAATAATTTATTTGTGAAGCTAATGTGCTACAGGCCCTTGTATTGGACTCCTTACATGGTGATCCAGGCCCTTATCTTGTAATAGATTGAATTGTGCATATCATGAAGCAATAAAATACAAGTTTGTGGATGCATCTTCCCTTACTGTGTTTGTTTGCACTCTTCTTGCCCTTTCAACCTTCATTACAAGAATATTGTGTCTATTTTTATGCTCTTATAGGGATCTATTATCATTGTGTATGTTTGAGATGTTGTTGTGAATGCATTTTGCTAGATTGTGGAGAATTGTCATCACCCCTTCTAGTGTGCACTTTGCTTCTGTATCTCACGCATTGGAAGACTACTCTCACACCCCTCTTTTCTAGTGTATCACTGCTTTAGTGTAGGATTTCATTTTCATTCATTCTCTCTCCTTGGTCCCTTGGAAAGTTAGATTAGGAAATACAGCCTCTTACTGCATTAGAGTAGATTGTGGCAGGTAGTTTAGGAGCAAGAACCAACTTTCTCTAGAGGTCTATCTCAAGTAGCAAGTCCCACAACTTGGAGATAGTACCCATGTTATCCAATCACATCGTGAGCTCAAGTATATGAACTTGTGTAAACTTAAGGGTGTTGTGATTCTGCGATAACAAATAGAGTTATCCATTCCCTCCAAAGTATTTTATTTTTTTCACTAATATAAGAGTATTAGTTTATTTCTAAGTATTTTTAATATTAGGGAATATTGGCCTATTACTATCTCTTCCATGTGTTGATATTAACTATTTTCACATATTGTTTTAATTTTCATTTACTACAACATTGAAGATATTATAATCCACCTTCTAGGTCTAACCCACATCCTCATGAGGCTCTTATTTTTTATTTCTTAGCCTACCCCATTTTCGAGTACCTATTTTTTTGAAATAATACCAAAAAAAACTCAAATAATCACAAAATTAAATAAAAATTTATATTTTTAAAAATACAAACTCATGACCTATTCATAATTTGATTGGCTAGTTAATTCCTTTATGTATGTTATTTTTCATATTCATTTAGTAAATAGAATATTTCCTTATTAGCGTTACACATGCATTGAAAATCTATCTTGACCTTGATGTAGGAAATAAAAATTAATAGATGATGAAAGGTGTTAGCATAGTCCCTTTTTAATGACACCAATATGTTATGGCATATAATACACTATTCAAGTGTTTTTGTTCCAAGAAAATTATCCTCTACTTCCTCATTATAGTTATTTAAATATATTATTTATATGTTATTCTTTGAGATAACAATAATAACATGTGCCTTGTTTATTTAATACTTATCTTGTTCTATGTGATAATTTACTATTGTTTGTGCCCGTTATTCCATTGCATATTTACTTGTTAGCTTGTCTACTTGAGTTTTTATTATATGTGTCATGTGTTCCTTAAATTTATTACGACATAAAGGGTGTCCCATGTTTTTCTCTATACCTCTCTTCCTTTTACACACTAAATTACTTTTTTTTTGGCTTATGAGCCTCGATGTGACTGACATGTGACACTATGAGTGTCACATATTTGTAAATATGTGTATTTATATGAATCTTATACACACCATTGCTTTATATCAATTTACTAGTAATTTTCTTATGTTATAATTTTACACTCTACCAAATGTTTACCATTATAACTCTTTCTTACACTAACTAGAATGACTATTATTTTATTTCTGCACTTGTATTACTTTGTAACACATTATTACACTTTCTAGAATTAATTTTTTTGTATTGCATGTTATTTTGTGTACCTTGATATCCCGAATGTGTAACCTATTATCAAGAATAATATCTCAATAGTGGAAAAAATTATAGCCTTCTACATGATCTAACACAAATTATTACATTTATTAACATGGGTAAAAATATTTTCATTTTGAACACATGCTCAAACTATTAATCATGCATACCTAAAAATATCTTGTAGAATTCACCAGTAATATATATAGCATCTAGAACTAGTACATGAAGTTTGGAAGACTCACAAACCAAGTATTTACATAACAAAAATTCTTAGAAAAAGGTATAAATGTAGAAGAGTGGTTGTGATACCTTGTGATTACGTTCAATTAACACAATAAGTGTCACACATTTTCAAAACACTATTTTTGATGTGAAATATTTTCAAACCATATCCGTAGGTAGAAACCCCTCCAAAATGTTAGTGTTTGGGTTGAAGCATTACTCCACCAGCCACATTAATACTACTCTAAAGAGGAACTAACCATGTGTATTTCTCTACCTAGTATATATATATATATATATATATATATATATATATATATATCGTGTGTGTGTGTACATATATATAGATATACATATATATATGTGTGTGTGTGTGTGTGTGCAAGACTAATTTGTGAGATTTATCATTTTGCAATGAGATACACGGTCCTTAAATGATTACACTTGGTTTGGCTTTAATTTTAAGGTTTATAGAATGAGAAGCATGAATATTGGACACGGTTTGGATGGTATTAGACCTTTGTATGGGATGGTACTAGGTTGTGCTACAACATTGAAGATGTTTAGGGAGCTTAGTGTGATTTTGGATTACATTTTATAAAGATATGTCTAGGGATTGTTGGATAAGTTCTAGGTGAGGTAAATAAGTGATTCACACTTATTTTTAGGTTTTCATAAGTTTAATTTTTTATTAAGGTAGACCTATTGGATATGATCCCACCGATATTAACTATATGTAAATGGTCAATTTTATTATTCCTATATCAATGGATAGTTTTTTTCCAAATAGATGGTTTAAGATAAGCAATTGGTGCTCAACTATGTAAAATTCTTGATGATATGCCCAAAATAATAAACCAATTTCAGTTATTAAAAATAGTTTTCTTGTTTAATATGAATTATAATTATATATTCAAGTCATATAAGGTGGATAAGGATAGGTAAATTTTTCTTGTAATCCATTCACAATTCATGCTTAAGTGGTACAAATCAATCATTTTCATTTCCAAATAACATACTAAATTTTTTTGTGTCTCCACTATATATGTATTTTTATTTGGTTTTTATATTTATGTGTGACAAAGGGCTATTATTTATTTATATATATCTTGAGTTATTCAAGTAGTCTTATGTATTTTTATCATTTTTAATTTTTCCCCCATATTTTATTTATATTTTTCTTATGTTTTGTCTTTTCTTTAAGTCTAAAATTTCTCAAAAATCCTACGATACTCTTATCATACGAGACATATGATCATCACATGCATATAAAAATAATCTATTCTAGGGAGAATTTTCAAATGTTGGAAGATTATTTCATTTTCCATTAAAATAATAATAAAAATATTTCTAGCCACATAAAATCTTGAGAAAATATTTTTGTTAGTATTCTAGGAATTGTACTATCTTCCAAATTCATTTTTTTAAAAGGAACCTTCCCTAACATTGAGGTTAGTGATTCTACTAGAAAAATTTATATGGCATGCCCAGTATTGGAATTAGTTTAACTCAAAACATTTTTATCCATGTCTCATGCGGAAATGTTTTCAGTGCCCGTGGATTTTTACAAATACACTTCCTAACCTTCAAGATCAAGAAAATGATTCCAAAATTTTCATAGATCTTGATTTAGTAAAATATGAATATTTTAAATATGAATCTAAATGTTCAACTATGATATAAATGATATGCATAATGAAAGATGAATTCTAGACAATTTATTTGATTTTACCAATGAGAAGTATTAGGCACTAATGTTGATCTTTCTTACCTCATGCAATAAACTAGGAGTGAGAAATATGATGGAATAGAAGAACTAACCATCACAATGAACCACATAAAAATGTAACAGAGGTAGAACCTGGCTATACTTGGGCTCCGGGTGAGATGGGCAGTCTAGTGTGGGTGCCCTAGTCTAAAAAAAAAAGGTCAAAACCTAGTTATGATATGATTGCGAGGGTTTCACACTTGATCACCTTTTATCATGGATACGTGCCGCACTTGATTCATCTAAGAACCCACAAACCTTCAATGAAGGAAAAACCTAAAAACTCTCAAATAGACATCAAATCCGAAAAAAAAAAAAAGATGCAATGAGGTATCAAATTTTCCTCAGCTGCCACAATAGACTTACAACTTGTAATGCCCGTTCATTGTTGCTCCTGGCAAGCGGCCTGTCCCCAAAGCGTGGGGCTCCAAAAATAAGATAAAATAAAATTTTTGCTATGGTTAGCTGGTGGATGGGTGACATTTCTCGTCACATCTTAATTGATCTGTAATCTCCTGTTTGGCGTGGGACAGTGGAAGTCGGTGGAGTATTAACTTCCTTCACCATGATCTCATTTGGATTCTCTTCTTCAAAATGAAATCTTTCCCAGATTTTCTTCTTGCCAGCTGCGTAGATTGCTGGTGATTGCGCAAGACTTTTGTACTCCTTTTTACCTGCTCGGCACATTTTTTCTTCCTCCTGGCACGTTTTCTCTGCCTTGGTTGCTGCGTGAGTCTGGTTTGACGTGGGTGTAGATGAAGCTACAAGCTAGTGTAGCAGGCGTGTTACCTCCACTTTCTTGGGCGCTGCGAGGTGTGTTCTTGCGGGATTTCTACAGCACAGAGTGACCTGCGAGTTACCTTGAATCTGTTTTACAAACGGCTCTAGATTTGCACACTCGACAAGCTCCAGGTGATATTCTATTGTTTCTGACTGGACAGGATGATATAGACAAAACAGTTTCAAAACTTGAAGATCGGATTCAGAGTCTAGAGGAAGGTTCTTGTGTGGATGCCAGAATTCTACCTCTTCATGGTTCTCTTCCATCGAATTACAGGTTTTGTGAAGCAACGACAATGTACAACCCTGGGACTGGAATGTACTCTCTTGATGTTGTTCAGATTAGTCGAGTGCAAGCCGACCAACGGGCAGGTCGAGCTGGAAGGACACATCCTGGGAAGTGCTATAGACTTTATCCATTCTCTGTGTATGAGCATGAATTGCTGGAGACTACCATTCCTGAAATTTCAACGTTCAACACAGGCTGCTGGTGGTGGCGAATAGGCTGCCCGTGTCCGCCACAAGGACAGGTACTCATTCCTGGTCTCTTGAATCGAATGCAGGAGATCTATGCAATGTTGGAGAAAATGTCTTGGGAGATGAAGGTAGCAGGATATTTTTCAGATCCAGAACACGTACTGAGTTGTATCTTCAAAATCGATTAAGTGACAGTAAGAGTGTTACCAGGAGACCTGACGAATCTGGTTGCAAAGTTTCTCTACTGCGACCTTGCTTGTTTTACAATGTAACTCATGGAAGAGGAACCTCCGAAACAGAATAAAATAAAACACAGATCCACAATCACCATGTCAAAAGGTATGTGTGTTTTGCATTTGTTTTAGATACCCATACTGCTACACGCATATGAATCTCAACTAAATGGCAGGCAGAGGATTTCTTGTGAGATGGATCCTGTACGCCAAGGAATTTGATAATAATGAAGAAAGCTTACAAGTATTTGGGTGATTTACATCTGGTTTGCTTTTTATATGTGTCCACAGACAGAAAGAAAAAAAAAAACCGATAATACCATGTCTAGCAAATCAGTGTATCGCATTGTGTGAAAATGAGTCACCACACAATGTCATCCCTTTCCCATATCTATCTCAAGCTGAGAACACTTTGTGGAGAGGGTTTGCACATTCTTCTGCTCACTACAAATGCAAATGCGAATAATCCTCCTGTACAGTCCTCTACTTATCGTCATCTATTGCATACTTGCATTGCTAAGAAAACAGTTTCAGAGGGTAAGGAAATTCACTCTCACATCAATGACAGTGATAGGAGATTTCCATTTTCCGTACCAGCATTCTTGCAAAATGCACTTATCAACGTGTATGACAAGTGCGGAAGTTTGGTGGATGCTCGCACGGTTTTCGACCGCATGAGTGAACCAGACGTGTGCTCATGGAATATGATAATTGCGGCTTACCGAAGGCACGGACTTCCACAACATGCATTCAATCTGTTTCACCAAATGCAACACATAGGTGTCCAACCTAATCAGTTCACCTTCTCTAGTATTATCCTTGCATGTACCAGCGTAGCATCTCTCATACATGGTTTGCAGATCCACGCAAAAAACATTAGATATGGATATCAGTCTGAAGTTATTGTGATGAATACCCTGATAGACATGCATGCGAAATGCGGGAGCTTGCAGAAAGCACGGGAATTGTTTGACAAAATGCCTGAGTGAAATATGGCCAAAGGACAGCAAGGATTGCATGGTCTCGTGGATCGTGAATGTGGACCGCTTAGAACTGGTGCACCCGGATTCCAGTACCTACAGTTCTTATGCTGACCCGTGTGGAGTCTGTACGACCTATTGAAGCTGGAGAAATAGGCAAGATATTTCTACACCTTTCCACTGTTATTTTATTTAAAATTATCATGAAATTGAACCACTTTTCCTTGCATTGATTTGTCAGTTGGATGTCATGATGGGAGATTTCCCTTTCTGCTTGTTCCTTCTTGTTTTAGCTTTTATCGTTGATAGTATGTGGGTTGAAAGGATGTGTGTTCCCTCTCCTCTGAATGTTGTATTACTCGAATGATAGAACTTCATCTGTTTGTTTATGTATTAATTCTTCTCTGCGATTGAGTTGTAAGTTATTATGTTGATCAAGCTAGTATTTTCGATATCATGGAAGTAAGTTTACAATAACTATGAAACCCCCTTCCTAGCACCCAAGTTGTCCTTGACATTTTTTTTTAGCTCCTTCGCAAGTCCCTTTGATAACCTTTTGGCATCGAGAAAGAAAGGTTGTAGGATTGTGTGAGCAATGCGTGGGCTAGCCAGCGTAGAGTTTTGGTATTAAAACTGGTAGAATAAAAAGGTTTGTGTGCAACGTGTTTTTCCGTCTCACGTGTTTAGACTCTTATACTATCTTTCATCTTGTTTCTAGGCTTTTAAGGCCATCCTCAAGAAGTACCTTGACCATCCCTATCAACTTGAACCATTACTAGTTTTTCGAATCAACTAAGCTGGAGGGTTCATTGTGCGAATCCAGTACCTCGTTGACACTAAAATAGTTGGTCTAATTCCCCCTCTCAGAATTATTGCTGGTGGCGCTCTTCTATTTTTCCTAACTTGCATTATTTGCTCCCTTGTAATGTTAACGCTATTAATTAATATTGGTCGGTTTTTATGCACGTAATTACCGTAATAGTTTGTGATGGAAATTTCGTTAAATGTGATTAACCTTCGGGAAAAACTCAGCTTTCATTTGATAATCTTATGGATTCATAACGGAAGGTTTTGTTTTGATAATGTCACTTAGAAGTTATGTTTGTATCTTTGTGTGACGGTTGACTGTGTTACCAAGGGTTGCCTTAAAATATGGTTGTTTCAGGAAATGGATAATTTATTTTAAATTAATCAAACATTAGAATTGTTGTGGAAGTTTGCAAACCTTTAGTGTTATAAAATTGTTGATGACATTATTGTATACTCTTGTTGGACGAAACCCCCTTCTTCTCTCGCGTGTTTGCTACTAGCTTGTGAGACTTTGACCCTTCCTGGATGATTGGTAGATCTCTTTGTAGTTAATGGTCAAAACTAGTATACTATGCCTTCACTTCGAAACTTATGTTGTGTGTATACTCTAATTGATTTCCGGTTTGAAACTCATTTATACATGAATTTTTGTGTTAAAATTTTGGAACCCGTGTTTCCCCTTTCTTGGGCCAATCAACTTTTGTATTTTTAGAAATATATTATTTTAGCCTATGCGTTGGTATCTTTGATAAAATTCTAGATGGATGGTCTATTTATATCAAATCTCAATCTTGTAATTATTGTTTAATTACTTACTTGATGGGAATTATGTTTCTGCTAGATTGTTTGTTTTCTCCTTATAGGGCCAAGGGCCATTCTCATGTGATTGTTACTTTCGTTGCATTTGCTCCTGACTGAAGTACAAGGTCTTCTCCTTCTTTGATTGACATGTTATAGACCTTATTATAACTTGATGTGCTCGTAGTGTTTAGAGGTTTGACCCAAAATCTTGTAATAAAGTGCTTCTTTTCATGATATTGTTAGATAATAGTTATGGTGGTTTTGTGTAGCCTTATCTTGCTCAGTTCTCGTGAACTGACTCTTGTAGAAAATTTGCTGCAGATGGATTTTGCGTGTAGATGAGGGATAGATTTGTAGACTTTTGTCATCAACCTCAGTTGAGAAGTTCCTTTGCTCAAAACCTTTTTATGTTGTTCAACTATTGTTAACGTCCAGTGGAAAGTTTAAAAGAGGATTAATGTCTTAGTATAAAGTATTGTGGACTTTGTCATCTAAACTTTGGAAACCTTGTATTGTTTGACCATCATTGAAATTATAAGAAAATTTGGTTATTGTGGTTGAGTGACTTGTGGAGTATCAGTATTTTAAGAAATGATGTAATCTTGTTTTGTTCTCGTAAATGAGTGTTGCTTCAACTTTGCCTTGAGAATAAATTCTGAGTTAAACCTTGCCATGACTTAGTAATAAAGTGTCATAAGTAAACTAACATGGGATGGTTTAATACTTCAGGAAGTTAAATTAAAAGTTGTATTCAATAAAGTAACGTAGGGGTCACCAACTTGAGAGTAAGAAATTTTTTAAGTAATCAAGGGCAGGACTATCATTGCAAGTAACATTATATAACTTTATACCCCTAGCTACACTAAGGAACACTATCCCTTTCATGGTGGAATTCTTAAACGAACTTAAAGGAAATCTATGGTTAGTTCTGGAAGATAATAAGATTTAATAAACAAGAGAAAACAATTTTGAAACCACGCAATCTATCTCTCAGCCATTTGGAAAGTAAATTCTTTTACTCCTTGTTAATACTTTTAGCGAAGCCTAAGTAAAGTTGTTGTTAATTCTGGTTAAGAGCCCTAGCTTCAATTTAAATACTCCTTTTTCTTTATAAACGAATTAAGTAAATAAATGTCATAATAGAGAAGATTTAAAGATAATTACTCAATGTCAAAGGAATAATCTTGGCTTGGCAAGTTGAATTATACGGATCATATCTTGAGCCTCCTTGAAAACATAAGCTAAGAATTGCAAGATGTCCTTTTAAAATAAATAACCCTCAAGAATATCTCCTTGTGGTTGGCCCTAACTGTAAGTGTGTTCTGTGATTGGACTTCTATGTTGTCTTGTCAAAAAGAAAAGTAAATTGTCCTTGATATGTGTGAACGTTTCCGTGCTGCCTTTATGGCCATCCTTGTATCAAGTTGTTCACAGTGTTAGTTGTATACTTGGTGACGACATGTTGCGTCATGTTATGTGTCAAGCAAGTCAAAAAAAAGTTATCTTGTATTTCACTATGTTGTTTGTGTGTGATTATTTGGGTCATTACACAACTAAGCACTACACTACATCTCAGATCCAATGTAGTTTTGTGTGCTTATGTGTGTAATAGTGCTTCTAGATCTCCCTCACGCCAATGATGCCAAGATAGTAGGAAATAGTAAGATAAAAGTCAAAATGTGTTGATGTAATAGAATGGAATCCCCTTCCTATGCAGAGTAATGGAATAAATGAAATCCCTTGCTCTATGTAGATATCTAGCCCTTGATAATAATAGTTCCCCCATATAATTGTATATATGTTATGTTTATATAGGCATCTCTTGTTCGAATTTCAACATGGATGACCCGACATTCAGATCTAGCACCTCGGGAGATGAGAGGGAAAATGAAAATACTAACCTCAAATGTTAAAAATAAGATCAAACATAAAGAGGACAAGGGCACCTAGGATGGACATGAGCATCTTGCATTACTATCCAGCTCTAGGCACTAGTGTCCAAAGACAAGTGATGACAAATGAGTGATTACTGACAAAAAGGGATCCCTTGCACCTGACTAGAACTATGTGTATGAGTGATAAGAGTGAAATACAACCAACAATAAAAAACAACAAGACAAATGGATGGAATATGGAATGGGTCATTAGTGTATAAATTTGTTATGCAAGATCCATAGAAAACAACCTAGTTGATGGTATAATTATAGTATTAAGTGTGTGATTTTGTTTCTACATTTTTCCCCACATTATGTTGGTAAGGGAAATATCGATAATATATAGTAGATATATATTCATACCTAAGAAGTACGTAGAATCCCATGTTGCTAAAGTATGTGAAGAGTGTAGTAGAAGTACATGCAGAGTGAGAATGTATAGCATGTTGAACCATGGATAAGTGTGTTTATCCACATGGTGTGACGAGAGACATGGGACCATTATGAGAAACACTAAGAGAAATAGATGATGTCAATAGTGAATGATTAGAGATTGGGTGATTGTTACGCTAACTGAAATGTGATTGGATAGGGGTGATTAATTCCCAACCTGATTGTGCATGTGTATGTGTTAAAATATGATGTTTTTGGAATCATGTCACCAAGGGAAGTGTATAGGTATAAAATTATAGTATATCTCCAATTTTATCCACATCTTTGATCATTTTTTTATTTATTTTGGATCCAATTTTCGATCAAACGTGATAACCCATATAGGAGTAGTATAGGAAAGGAAATGACGTATCATTTCCCTAACTCCATTTGTGTCACTACAATGTTTTTGTGGTGGATTTCGTGTTAGGTCATCTAAAATTAATTACAAAATGTATAATAACTTCCCATGTTATGTCATCTTGGAAATTGGTGATTTAACTCCCAAGTTAGTTTTATGGTTACTGAAGTGCACCATTGTGTCGATGGCTATCCAATTTGACTGTGGCTAGTAAAATGGGACCCTCTTTGATCTCGTGGCTGCCTCAAACTAAGGAGAACCTCTAGTACGGGAATTTTCCTTGATGGATCGATAAAAACTACTAAAATTTATTAGATTGATGGTTAGGAAATAATTGGAAATATATGAAAGCGTAAAAGGGGTGATACACAAAATATTGTGGGACTTAAGCTTGCAAAAAATGCTTGATGAATGATAAAATAAATGATAATTTCACTACAACCAATGTCTAACAAATATTCCACTCAAAAAGGTAATGAAAACACACTTACGTGACTCACAAAAAAATCAACACAAATTGATGTATGTCTTTGTGAGATTATTAGCATGTAAAGGAATTTAAAAATTTAATGTAACACACTTCTAACCTATTGTAATATATTGCAAAATATGGAATTGGAGGAATAGATCCGTCTTTAATACTTAAAAGGTCTAACATTACAATTATTTTTGCATCACAAGTGTGCAAAAATTTAATCCTTCTTTTTCTCTTACAAAAGCAATGTATAAATACAAAATTCAATCCCAAGGTGCAAAAATAGGCATTGTCATAAATAGCCATCCCGCATGCATAACTTGTATCCCCTTCATAGAGATAATATATCCAAAAATAATACACAAATTTGCCATTGATTTTCAAGGCTGATAATAACCTTTGCATGGTTTTATTTTTCTTGAAGTCTGTATTGGCTATGGTTTCATGTTCTTTGTATCTATGACCCAGATCTACCATCAATTCACTCTATGGATTTGTTGCTTTATCCTTCTTATTATTTTCCATCATATTATGGGTTCGTTATATCTTGGCATTGGCTCAAGTATTAACCATTTTACATATTGAACCTTGCATTTACAAAACTTTCACTCGGCTTTTCTAGGCCGGTCACCGTTGGGAGGTTTTGGAGTTGTCTTATCCATCATTAACCCTCTATGCTGGTATGTATGTGGATTTTTTTAGCTCAAAATATATATGTATCTTGGAATATTTGTATTTTAAAGCTCTATCCTTGAGATTAAAATAGATATGTGCTTGATAAGAGTTTACTCTGCCATTTTTAGTACCTTAAAATTTGATAAAGATCTATAGTCTTTTCTTTTGTTTTCTAGATTATAAATATAGTTGTATCTTTCATTTATGATTCTGAGAAAAAAATCTTATTTGACATATTTGGGCTCCATATTTCTTTCTAAAAATTTTATTTATTGAGACTGAAGATTCAAATATGCACTAAAATTTTGGAGATCTCTAATATGTTCATTGTTTCCCGCTTATGTTTATAGAATCTTCTCCTTTCATAAGCTCATGTACATTGATTTTCTTGATTGGTACCTCCTTAAAATTGGTCTATAAGCTTCATTCCATGTGATAAGTGGATTTATTATATTCACAAAGTAGTATTACACTACTTTATCACATATTTCATATGTATTAAAGTGTGTAAAACCATACTATCTCTCCTTGAAAAAACACTTCTAGTCTTTCCTTGCATGGCTGTAATTATCTAAAATCAGCAACCTTCTCCTAAAAATGCATTCCTTTCTTGAAACTTGTATGGTTGTGTCTTTTCTATCTAGATTACTGTGTATTTCAAAAATATCTCACCCTTGAATAACTATCATTTTATTTTAAATTTGTAAAGACGAAAAACACTATTAACACTAGTTGCAAGATGATTCTTTATTCAAATTTGTATTCCTTTCAAGAATGTACACTAGCAATTGCTTTTTCTTGATGATTTCGAATTTGTATCACAATTAGTCTCTCTTTATCAAAACTATAATGATGTATTAGTGAGCATGATGTAACTTGTTCTTTCCTTATGAAAATGAGTTGATCTTCAATCCCGATATTCATTGCTTGATGTTTTATGTACTTATCTCACTTATTGTGTAAAGATATTTATTCGTAGTTCGGAAAATTGTCAACTATTCCCTTATATTTGTATTCTTTATTTAAAGTTGGGTTTGTTCCTTTACTAAATCTACACTCCTTTTCAAGATTTTACTCTTGAACTATACATATTATTTGTATCCTTTCCATGCGAAGAGACACTATAGATGTGTACTAGAGATGAATGCATTTGCAAATTCAAGTCTTTGAGGAATTCTATAATTTGTATGTGATTTATGAAAGAATTATGTATTCTACCTTTTAAATTTTTGCTTCTTACATAATCCTGACAGTATTAATTCCATTTTCTATTAAAATGTGATTAAATCATAAATGAAGTATTATTTTCACTAAATTTATCTACATATTAAGAAATAGTTAGAAAATGGTGGAGGATATAAGCTTCTCTTCTCATTTGCATATTTTTATGATTTCCTTTCATGATATGGTTCTGAATTTTTCCCTGAGTGCTTCTTAATGATTTTAATCTATAATTTTCATCCCTGTTGTAACTTCATGTCATGCATCTCTTTCAATATCTAATTTTACTATACTTATGGACGAAAATTCATATTCTTGAAACCATGAGTGCATGAGATGGATTAAACTCAAAGCTCTAACAGACCTTTATTTCCTTTCTAAAGATTCTCTAATGCTTGAAGGGAAAGGAATGAGGATGATGCCACTACAAACTAAGAAAACAAAATGAAATCCACCTCATTCCAACAAATGATGTGTTTCCTCCCTTCTCATTCATTTATAGTTTTCTGCATATGTATTTCCTTTTGTATCTACTTGTACTTGATAAGTCATTTCCCATGGATTGTGTGGGACCATACTCTTTCTTTATGAATAAATGAAATAACTTCTATTATGTTTTTTCTATTTCCTTTTATATTATCTTTCTGTAATCATAATGTGGAATGAAATTTAAACAAATCAACACAATGTAATTCCATTTAAGCATAAGGGAATAATCTCAATAAAATGTACCTGAATTTGACTTAATTTTTAGAACACAAGTAACACCACTGATTGTAAAAATGTATTATACCTGTCCTTCAAATTTTCCACTTGATTGTTGTTCCATAATATGATTTTGATACAAATTTCCCTTCCTACCTTCCTCGAGGTCCTCAAATGCTCTTTCATGGTTATTGCATAGTTTTGATGAACGTAAAAACTATAATGGCAACATCTATGAGGCATGATATTCTGAAACAATACTTGAGTTGTTGATTTGATTATATGTCACTCCCAAAACCTTTCAAAATGAGAAACAACAAAAAAATTGTAGCCCTATCTCGATGATTGACCAAGAATGGTCAACGAGCTTAGGTCATCTGGGATGATAAATGTGTTTTGTTCATTTCGATGTGTTGATATGATTGAAATTTATATTTTTGAAATGTATTACTTCCATGTTAGGTGTTGGTATCCAAATTGATTCTCCCTTTGAAAGCCGAGAAACATTAAAGGCTTCATAAGATACTTAGAGTCATACAAATCATGATGTATTTCATTTTTTATCCGAGGAAGGGATTCAAATGTCTCTTTTTCACTCGGGCATTCAAGAAATGGATAGCACCATATGAAAGGATTTGATCTATCCTAACTACTTTAGGTTATGCCTTTCAACCAGGGTTAGAGGACCAATTTTTGTAACCCTTTTTGGTGAAGGACATAAATAGATCCTTCTTTGCACATTATTTAAGGAAAAACCTTGAGAAAATATGATCAATTCAAAAACTTTACCTCTCACGAGTGTTCACTTCTAGTGGATGGATATATTTTCTACACAAGGCTCAGAGTTACTAAAGACATTGAAACTCTGATTGCTTCTACATATTTTGGCAATGGAATTTTTTCATTTATAGATACATAGGGAAAATAGGGGTGGTTCAAGTTGGATTTGTTGTTTGAAGAAAATTTTGGTAGGAGATTAAGCAAGATAAACTTTATTTTACCAGATCTTTGAGAACCTTTACAACAATTGGAAAACTCAACAACAAAAAGCTTCAAAATAGAAAAAATATTCTTTTAACCGAAATGTGTGCATCAATGGAGGCCCAAGTTTACAAGGTTTCACACATTCTTAAAGAATTCAACATGAAGGCTCAAGTTAAAGACTCAATTAAAAATTAAAGATCCCTGGTTCAACATGCATAATATACCCTCATAGGCTTACAAACAATCTCAGTCAACAAGTGATAGTAAAGTGATTTTAAATTGTTTATTTCACTACATGATGAAGGCTCTTCTTATAATGAAATTACAAATGCCACTATACCATAATAGGGGTAAGATCTTGTGTAATTCTATAGTTCCCACTTCCCATCGACACTTTTGATATTGATCATGATACTTTTGTTGACTATATTATGTACAATATTATAGTTTTGATTTAGTATGGTGTTAGATGTCGATCATGGATTATTGTTTACTCGATTCATATATGATGCATGATTATTGTTAGAGACATTTTATATAGATTTTTACATGTTGTTGGACATGGTTATATATATATTTGTGCATGTTGTTAGAACATGTGATATTTGGATATATTGAGTAGACCGAGAAAATTGAATTTAAAATTGATGATTATATAGTTCTTAATGAAATTGTAAGTGATATTGTTGATTGTCTGGATTTTGTTGTGATTTAGATATATATTTATGATTTTGAAATTATTTTATATTCATTTGAATGTTCTCAAATGGCCACGAGGTCGAAGGGGAATTTGTATTGTGTAGGTTAAAAATATCACAAAAAACATCGTTGGATTGGAGACCAACCACATTGGAATTCTAAATGAATTGAACAAGGTCACCATGAAAACTTGTATTGTTCGTGTGTGTGTGTTTGATTGTTAGGGATTCCCATGGGGGGGATCACCCTTAAATGTGACAAAGGCTTATGTGTATTTATATATTCAATTAGTTTTTATTGATATTTTTATGTGTTTATTAAGTGATGTGTTTACCCCTTTCATTACTTATTAATTGTGGTAAATTAATGTAAGTAAACATTATGTTAAAAGTAATTAATCAAACTAGGACATAAGAAAGTAATTAATAGAGTTTTGGGCCTTGAATTATAGTGTTGTAAGAAATGTGTAAGTGATGTGTAAAAGATCTATAAATTAATTTCAGAGTATGAAACACTCCACCTCCTTTTGAAATTTGAATTTGTCCTTGTAGGCTGATTTTGGAGGCTTGTGGGACAAGTTAAACTTGTCCCATACCTCTTAAATTTACATGCTAACCTTACCTATGGTTGGAGGGTTTAAATCTAGCCTTCATTATGTACTTTTATAAGTCAAGTTGTATGCTTTAATTGCACTTTCTTACATGTTATTAATGTCAGTCCTTATATGGTATGGGCTTGATGTTAGTGTGTAAGTAAAATTGTCATTTATTCACCTACTTATTTATTGTGCCTTGGAGATTGAAGTTGACTTATGAGTTGGAGTTGAGGATGTGTGATGTGGCATCCCACATGGATCCACCTCATCCTCTTCTCTTTCCTCTTCTATATATTCAAATTCCTTGGCTTGTTTTGGGGTTACTTCACCTTGCATTGCTTCATTTTGGGTGACTTCTTTTGGTTTTGGGAGCTCTTGCAATTTTTGGAGAAAGTTGGAGATTGTTGAATGCTTGTGGATTATTGATCTTGGACTGTTTTACATTGGAAAGCTTGTTGTTTGGAACTTTGGAACAAACTCCATCATGGAGAGGTAGGAGCTTGGCTCTTTAAAATGCTCTTCTCTTATTTATGCATATGTAAATGTTGTGAATGTTTTGATATTGCTTGTTGGCTGGTTGGGTAGATGGCCTAGGTATGGTGTAGGAGAAGACTATGGGGATTCTTGTGGGGAGGCATAAGTGTTTTGGGGAGGTATAAGTGTGGAGGGAGTTGGGATTTGGGTTCCACCTTGTAAAATAAATAGCTTGCATTTCTTTACTCGTTATGGGGTGCCATAAGAGGTTGGGGAGGCATAAGGAAATGTGAGGTATAAGGGGTACTTGGGGGAGGCATAAGGGCATGTCAAGGATTTGAATTGATATATTTTGGTGGTTTGATTTGAGGTGGTAATACCCATTTCCCCTTTGGGAGGCATAAGTAACTTCCCCCATAGTTTCTTGCTCCTTTGGCTTACATGATGAAGCCCTAGTGTTGTTTGTTGTTTTTTTCTATGGTTGCAAATTGTAGTTTTTTTTTGGAATGTGTTTTGAATGAGAAATTTTTCTTTGTGTTGTGAAATCCTATTGTTGCCATGAGTTGAAAAAAATAAATAAATAAATTTTTTATTACAATATGGTTGGGGCTCGGGGGCCAATGAATAAGGATGGCTTCTCCCTTTTCATTGGATGTCTTGGTTGGGTGGAGAGTATTGCCTTTCCCTTGTTCTATTGTGACCAAATTGGAGAATGATGGAAATTCATACTACTGTTCTGGAACTAAGAAAAATACACTTTTGACAGTCCTTGTTGAGATCGTTTCTTAATGTAACCTTTTCCCACTTGAAGTGGATGATCTTGTATATTATTTGTGATGGAAAGATGGTCTTTATGGGTTATGAAAGTTGTAAATTGAATTGTGAAAGAGATGTACTATGTTCTCTATTTTTGAATAAATGTGGAAGAATTTGTATTCGGTATATTGTAATTGAGGAATAAGATAAAGTTCTTAGAGTCCCTTCTGAAACTACCTTAGTAAATGATTTTCCAACTTGATGTGGATGAAAATTTAATATACATTTTGTGCTGAAGAGTTACTATGTTTTGGAAATGAAATCCCTTTTGAATGTGAAAGAAATATACTCTGTATTCTGTTTGTAAAAAAGAATGTAATGAGAAAGAGTTGTGATTGTAAAGTTGTATTTGATATATATAAATAGAAGTTTTTACTTTGTTCAAATGATATTTATTTCATTGGAAATATGATTCTTGAATGTAATTTGAACTCTTTGTTGGAAAGATCATAAAGTGAATACGTATGAAGAAATGTCATAATCTCGCTTTAGAAATGAAATTTTTGAAAATCAAAATTGTAATTTTGCATTTGAACATGTTGATTTGAATGAAATTAGTGAGTTAGATTGGATATAGAATGATTTCTAATACCTAGAAGATGATAAATTGAAAATAAATCCTTCCGAATTAAATCTCTGTTAGATGATTTTCAAATTGGCAAATAATTATTAGAAAATGTACAGAATGACCTTGCAGACTAGGAAAGACATTTGAAACATTAATACAAGCTAAGAAAGATCAAAATGATCCCAAACAAACTATAATACTTAAGAATTTTTCATAGAACCTTTCAAAATCGGGCTCAAACAATTTCTCAGTCGTTTTTACTGTTAAGTTGGAGAAATTCAAATCAAATAATTTAACCCTTCAAATCTATTCTAAAATATTCCAAGTAAAATCCTCCATGCCTAGTTGGTGAGGGGAAAAATAATTAGCAACAAATTTGAACAAAATTGATAAGTAAAAATATCAGTTCACTTTCTAAATGATAGAAAGATGTTTTCTCAAAATTTACCCTTTAAAATTTATCAAAATCAAATTCCTAAGATTTTTGTACAAAGAGGACATCGAGAGCTTTCTAGAAAGTCATTGTTTTCTAAAAACTGAGTTCCTAATCAAAATTTATGGCCTTCTAAAGTTTTTACTTCATTTCGGCCCAAAGTAATCTAAGTGTCAAATTTAATTATTAAAATTTTCATGGCGGACCCACGGGCTAAAACTTTCCTTTTACACTTTTGTCCAAAAGGCACAAATTCATGAATTTTTCCACTACTCGGCCAACTCCGCACGCCTTATTTTTGTCTAAAAATGATCTAAGTCCAAAAAGATAATTTGGTAATTTTTTTCTCCTCAGCCACGTGGCCCATGCATGACCAATCATTGATCGACACGTGGCTTCGTTGGGCATTGGAGGAGGCTTGGATATATTTTATCCTTAAGAAATTTCAAAAATAAATTTGGAAAAATTTGTAAGTTTCTCCGCAGCCCCGTAAACCCACAGCCAATCATACACTACCACATGGCTTCTTGGGCGTTGACAGAGGCGTGGATCCTTTTAAAACCTTAGCTCTTTCAAAAGAATTTTTGGAAAAATTTCTTAATTTCTTCCACCGGCCCGCCAACCCGCAGTCAATGGTTGTCTAACACATGGCACCTTATGGCGTCGGCGAGAGGTGCGGGTTGTTTTAAACCCTTAACGCTCTTCTTGCAAAAATTGTAATTTTATTATGTTTCCCCACCCATCTGATGTCCCCGTGCAAATCAGGGTGTGACACATGCTACCCTTGGCACTAGCAGAGGTGTGGATCATTTTGATCCCTTAGCACATTTAGGCAAAAAAAAGAGGTTAAAAGCTCAAAATTCTCTTGCGGCTTGACTTTCCGCAAGAATTTGGGAATTTCGACATGTGTTCCCTTACAGAATCTCGGGAGCATAGTGGAGAATATCACCTTTGTCCCAAATGGGAAAAAGTGTTAAATGTCTTCCCGCTCCATCGATCTGCGTCTAGGAAAATTTTTCTTCCCCACTCTGCTGGTCTTCTTTTCTCCTCCAGTTGAATTTCCTCTCTGAATTCCGAAGCTCGAGTTGGGAAAAATTTTCTCCCAGCCTGCGGCAGCCCACTCTTGGGAAAATTTTCACCCCAAGTTCCACCGGTCCATAACTTGAGAAATATGAGGAATTAGGAGAACTTCTTTATATCAACGGAAAGGTGAGGAAATTCCCTACATAATAGGATTTTTTAGGAATTTTTAATTATGTTAATCATGGGAGAAATCAAATTGAAAATTTAACCGAGTTCTGGAGTGGGTGAGTAACAATTTACTTTGATGATTTTAAATATGTATTATTTTCCCCATTGTAATTAAACCTTTCTCTTATCTTAGATATTTGAGAATTAAATACCTTGGGTATTTAATTGTTTTGGTACCTTAACCCTAAAATTTTAATTAGAGAATATTTAGCTAAAATGTCAATGCAATCAGTGATTAAATTAATCCCTAAGGAGATTTGAGCTAGGTTTGCACTTATTACACTTCTTTATTTATAATGTGGATTTAGTAATTATTATAATGTGAAAATTTATCGAGTTAAATTTAATTTTCCTTGAGACTTTGGTCATTAACACTTTAAAAAAATCTTCCATAATTTTCTAACTAAACCTATGTTGTTCATGGGTCTCAAGTGGGATATTTTAGTTGGCATTACAGATTCGTAGAGATTTTAACCTTAGATTGCAATAAGAACAAGAAAAACTATTTGAATACATTCCAAAATAAAAGTAGACATGAGTTTTGCCCAAGATTAACATAGATTAATTTGAGATCTTATTATATTTATAATCAAGAGAAAGTTTCTTAAAATAATCTCATAGCTTGTCAATGGTTGTAAACTTATAGCCAACTTGACGTGATTGAAATATTAAACACAAGAGATTAACTAATTTATCGATGGTCTCTCATGAAGATGGGCTTCTCTCAAATTTTCTCATAAAATTAACCCCACGATATGCATAACTCATTAATGCTCTTTATAACACTCAATTTACATCCAAGCTTTCCCCCCAAGAAAAGAATATTCAAGGAACCTTTGTTTGTTACATATTTGGTCATGATCCTGAATGTGACATTTAGCAAATTTACAATAAAAAGTTGCAGCTTTTTCAAAAGAGGTAAATCATTTCAAATATTTCCATTATTGTTTTAATCGGGGAACATTTTCATCCTTCATGCCTATAACATCCTTTTCCACATCTTTTTCCTCTATATCTAGCTCCTCTGGATTTGGTAATTTTTTCTTCGCAGTGCCAAAGAAAATCCATTTCAAATATTAAAACTTTGCACCTCTCGATTCATAATTCAAGCTCCATAACCATTCAATTAAATTTATCTAATAAGAAAGGAGAAGAAATCATCAAAAAATGATGCACATTCACATATCCTCAAGTCTTAAAGCGTTAATAAAGGAAAAATCAAATGCATCATGCCATATCCATTATTCTTCCTTTCTCGATTTTAAATTAGAGTCATCCACTTGGAAAGATCCTAGCCAAAATGGGCCTGAGGATACGTTTCGCATTTTGTGACTTTTGACTAAAATGTTCATTTTTGATATATTTCCTGCCTCTCCACTTTCATCATAGGCCCTACATGTGGCTTAATTTGGGTGTTGATGGAGTGAAGCTCATTTTTGCAACTTTACTCTTTTTGTCAAAAATTCAAAATTTCCAAATTTTCTCTTGTGACCCACCTCCCCTCATTGACTTTTCAATGCATGATCTAATTGGTCTCTGGAAGGGTCGCGCTTCAATTTATAACTTTATTCAAAAATAAAGTTAAACAACTCAAACTCCTCCAGTGACTCACCTTTCTACATTGACTTTTCAATTGGTCTCTAGCAGGATCGCGCTTCACTTTTAAACTTTACTCTTTTTACGAAAAGAAATCCAAAAACGCCAAAGTGTTCAATCAGGTTTGTCCTCCCGCCTTTGAATTTTCTTTGATAGTTCAACACATGGATTTATCTGGGCATTGACGAGGTTGTGCTCCAATTTTATACTTTATTCTTCGTAACAAATATAAAATTTACATAAACCTTCAGCGACCCACCTTCCAACTTTTGACTTTTCAACCTTCCACGTGTCTTTCTCTAGTTCATTTGCGGGCTTCGAGGCATTTATTCTACTTTTATTATTTTCACCATAGTGCCTTCAATACCAAAAAGGGCTGCCTTTCCACAACTATTCAACCGATGACACATGTACACCTTTCAGGGAAAAAAATTAGGAATTTTCTCCACCACTTCATTGTTTTTACTATTCAAATAGGATTCGACAGAGCCACTGGATCATTTCAATCTTTTTGCAAACATACACAAAAGCTAAAGTTTATAAAATGGACCCACCATGCCTCATCCAATCAAAGGATGCCACGTACCCATGAGATGCTTAGATAAACTTTGACAAGGAAAACACACCACAAATAGTAAAATGTAGGGGAACTTCACCATTCGCACATAGAATTGAATTTTTTGACCAAGGACAAATAATTTGGAAACAATACTAGGATCAAAGCAATTTACAACCATGCATATAGATTTTCAATGGCATATAAATGAATAAGAAATATATCACACATCCATTTGGGGAAATTGAATATACATTGAACCACTTAGATTGAATAATTCCTTGAACAAATTGGGTGAGAACAAATCGAGCACCAACATCATCTCCGTCTCAAGGATGGTCACTCCCAGCGAGTGCCACAAGAACAAACAATGGACCAAGTGCCAAAAGATCCATTAGGAAATGAATTCAAGGGCCAACTTGTAGAGCGGAGAAACCATAACCAACTTCCCAAGAATGAACCAAGAAAAAAACAAAAAAATGGTCACTAAGGACCAAGGAAAAAAAATAGAGAGAAACCAAAGGACTTGACATTTAGACATGATGCATTCCTTGATTCTGATAAATCAATCAAGGAAATGTTTCAAGTTCCTTCCATTAACAAGAAACTCAAGAAATTCCCCATCTAGATCTTTTAAGAAGAAGGTGTTCTCACCAATTCGAATGTCAATAGAATAAGAGCCCATCCATAATGCATCAAATTTTCCATGCTTTCCCTTATCCTCATGTCGATATCCCATAGGAGTAGAAAATATCCCACAATGAAATATCTTAGAGTCACTTTTCTCACAAAAATTTCTTTAACTTCTCTCTAAACTTCGCGTCTTTGATGGGATGCTCTTGTATCTTTATCTAATTCAATAATTTGATTGATGCGTGCATCATAGGGACTAACCTCTTGATCTTCCATTGTTGAATAAATTTATACAAAGACAATTGCATATACGGTGGAAGTAGGGATTGAGTTCCATACACCAACTCAAATGGACTTTTTCTAGTAGCTCTTTTAATAGTAATTCTATCAGCCCAAACAGCAAACTTCAACTACTCACCCACTTCCTTTTGTTCAAATCCAAGCTTCTTCCGATTATCTTCTATAGATTCTTATTGCTGGAATTTTCTTGTCCATTACCTTGAGGATTGTAATTGGAAGAATATATTAAATTGATCCCATATTCTTTACACATGGGTAACAATGGTTTAACTCGAAATATCATTGCATTATCAACAACTATCTTAGCAGGCACTCCAAACCTGCAAATGATATGATTAAGAATGAAATCCATGCCAATTTGGTGAGTTTCTTTTTTAGTGGGCATTTCCTCCACCCACTTAGTGAAGTAATCAGTGGTTACTAAGATCCACTTATGACTTGCACTTAAAGGATCTGAAATATCACCAATGAAGTCCATTCCCCACTACTTAAATGGGGCTTCAATTGATACTGGCTATAAAGGAAGGGAGCCTGAATCTTTCTTTCTTCCTGAGAAGTGTTGACAACTTTCACACCTTCTAACCAACAATGTTTCATCCTTAAAAATATTTGTCCACTAGTAACCAACCCTTAAGATCTTGTGGGATGTGACTCTTCTAGCAAAATGCCCCCCACAAACTCCTCCATGGAAATCATCAATTATTTTTGTGTCTTAATTCTCAGTGATGAATCTTAAGAGAAATCCCTCAAGGTTCTTCTAAGCTAACCCATAATCCTTGATAACATATTTTTGGGAAGCTAACTTAAGTGCTCTTTTTTTATTCTTACTCAAATACTTAGGACATTGTAGATGTTTGAGATAAAAAATGATATCCTTGTACCATTTAGAATTTATCTATTTTTCAAGGATATTCAACCTTTCTTCTTCAACTTCATTTACCTCAACTGTCTAAAGATTGCTTTCTTCCATAAGATTTTCCAGGCCGAACCTCTAACCAATTTTGTGGTTCGAATATCCATATCATACTCTTACAACTTGTTTACCCATCGACATCTCTTTCTTGAAACAACCATTTCTAATAATATCTCCTTCACCATGGTTTGGGAACGTAAGCTATGAATTTGGAACTCGGAATGTACGCTGAAGATATTTGTTTCTTTGACCAAACCAAATGCGTGTTTCTCCATGATAGTATATTTTAGTTCTACTCCTTATAATGCTTTACTAAAGAAAGCAATTGGCCTTTCATCTCCTTCATCATCCTTTTGCAATAGGACGGATGTAATGGTATTCTCATAAGCAAAAGAGAACATTTGGAAAGCCTTCTTATAATCAAGAGTTTCTAAAACAGGGGAATTCTTTAATTCTTCTTTGATCCCATCAAAGGCTTGAACAAATGCTTCTTCCCATTTGATAGTTTGATATTTCTTCAGCATAATCTTGGTAATTGGGATAGTTAGTTTAGCAAAGTTGGTGATAAATCTCCTGATAAAATTTATTATCCCAAAAAGGATTGAATTCCTTTCTTGGTTCTTGGAATGGGTACTTTTTTGATAGCTTCCACCCTCTTAGGATCAATCATGACCCCTTCTTTTGACACTATATGTCCAAGTAACTTTTCCTTTTGAACCCTAAAATGACATTTCTTAGGATTTAATGAGATACCATACTCCCTGCATCTTAACAACATCTTTTCTAAATGTTGCGGTGGTCATTTCTTTTCTTGGAGAAAATTGTCAGATGATCTTGATACACGACAATGAAATCATTTATGTATCCCAAAAAAGCAACATCCATGGCTCTTTGGAAAGTGGCTCTAGCATTCACTAAGCCAAATGGCATCCTAACATATACATAGGTTCCCATGGAGTTGTGAAAGTAGTTTTAATTCTCTCTAATTGCTTTATAACCACTTGATTATAGTCAGAGAAACCATCCAAAGTGGATAAAAATTCAGAACCAGTAACCATTTGTAGCATGTTGTCCATATTTGGAAAGGGATAGTTTTCCTTCATTGATTCCTTGTTTGAGTTCTTAAATTCCACACACAACCTTATATCCCCATTTTTCTTTCTAACAGGTACAAAGTTTTCCACCCATGAGGAGTACCTTGTAGGCTGTATAATTCCTCCATCCCTTAACTTTTTAATTATTCTTGCATAATTAGGGAAAGGAGTGGATTGATAGGCCTTTGCATTAGTTTCCAAGGGAATTTCAAGCTGGAAAATATCTTCCTATACGTTTTCAGTTCTGATCGACCATGCTAAGTATTCCTTGTAACTCTTTAGAAATTGGACATATGACTTCTTTTCTTCCTTCCTAAAATTTCTACCTAGCCATATCTTTCGTGGTTTTCCTTTGTGCCCAAGTTATGTTCTTCAATATCCCTTGAGGCTGACATATGCCTTTAATAATGCAACAAGAATTATCAAAATTTGATTCAAGTGCAACCAAAACTCTAGGAATAACATTTATCTTCAATCGGATAATGTCTTTAGCAAACAAAGTTTTTTTCCATTAGCTACAAAAACCATTGGTTCCCAATCCATAATTTGATTGAAAATTTTTCCTTTATTTTGCAAAAACCTTTGGACTTGGGAATTATCTTTAAATAATTTCTAATGCTTGATATTGTCGGGACATATGGCTTTGGTTAGTACCTCAATATCATACTCATAATAGGGGATACTATATAAATTTGAAAAATGGATCCCAATACTGCCAAATTGTTTGCCACAACATTATGCATCCTATAATGATGTATTATATTAAAGGAATCAAACATTTCAATGAAATCCCATACTGCATGCTTTTACTACTTCATTCTCTGATTTTTGTAGCATAGAGATTTCTAACTTGCTTGATTATTAACTCAAACTCCTATAAAAATGATGTCCTTAACACCATATTTCCAAGCAAGTATCAAGCCTAAGAGTAGTGCTTCATACACTTTGAAATGTTGTTTGTGCACTCAAAGTTGAGTTTAAAAGAATATTTAAACTCATTTTGGCTCGGATATATCAAAACAATACCATTTACCATTACCAATTTTAGAGCAGCACCCATCAAACATTAAAGTCCAACTAGAACCAGCTGATCAGGACACTTGCACTCATCAATTTTGTGATCTTTACAATCAGAAAATCCAACAAGGTTGCCAACATCAAAATCTATGTATAACACTTCATAAGAAGCATTATTAGGATCCTCAATGAGATGCAACATCTTCTTCTCACCATATAACTTCACCAGGATGCCCTCAATTGGTATGGGTGCATAAGACATGTCCATCTACACACTACCACCCACATTAGTTGTCCATTTTCTAGATAGTAAAATTCCCATTTAGCGAGAAAATCAACAATAAAAACATCCAGGGTTAAGTACTTGCCTAGATAGGCTCTGAGTTACACCACCAATCCCTTAACACATCCAACCACTAACACCTCTCTTGAGTCCATGGCACTACACTTCCCATAGGATGTTTTTACTTTGATGTTTAACTCATTCATTACATCAAGAGGCATTACATTGCATAAAGCTCCGAATTAAACATGCAGTTGTGTAACAATCGGGGGTAGTGAAAAATGAATCCACATTCAATTGAGACTCAACCAAATAAGTTCCCAAATAAAATTTAGGTGGCTCCCCTAGTTCCTCCAATGCTTGTGTTTTTTCTAAATCTGTAATGGTAGGAGGAACCTCTACATTTTTCACATTTCTACCATGGGTGATATTTTCTTCTTTGATTCCCAAATATTAAAATACCATCTTATTATGCTCGGAATTCTAAGCAATTAAACAATAGGAATAGTAACCTTGATCTGAATCAAGATTTGGGCTATGTCACAAGGAGCATATTTGGGTAAGGAGGCATTTGGAGGGAAATTTAAAAACTCATCTCATGGCATGGAAGTTTTTATAGTCTGAGCATGGGGGTTGTAAGTTTTATTTGGGGAAACAAGGACTTTTCTAGATGCATCTTTCTTAGGGGTGTCCTTAGGGATATTAGTGAGAATTGGAATTTTTGGTTTGGATTTTGGCCTTGCCAACTTGACAACCTTACTTCATGTGTTATACACCTTTTCTTTAGTAATGACTGCATTCATTAACAACTGTCTATTCTCTTCTAAAGGAATTCCTCCATCACACTTTTTGATCATTAATGCCCTCAAGTACTCAAAATCATGATTAGGAAATTCAAAATATTTCAACATATCAATTTATAAATTACTAATTGGAGGAAGAGGTAATACCAAGTGAATGCAATCCCAAAAATCTACCACGAGTTTTGGAACTTATTAGTTTAGTTAAGGTTGCTCTTTGTTGTGAGCTTATAGAGCACTCCATCATACACACTTCATCATTAGTCTCATCATCATCTTCTTCCTCAACTTCCTTATCAACAATACAAAGAGAATGTGGCAATAAGAATCTATTACACCACTCAATTTTTGAGCTTCTTCAATTGTAGAAACTTTGGTAGTTAGTGGATCAGGCACTAATCTATTTTCCCAAGGTTGGGTCTATCTATTTTCCGAACATGACCCATTTTCCTCTATCATCAGATATATGATCACCTCTGGGATGATTACCAAATATTTCTTTACCATGCAACTTATGCTTTGACCTTGGAAACTATGTCCAATACCCTTTTCTGCTTTGGCCAATTTATAAGATATTTCTTTAACATCTCTGGCCAAATAATTTACAACTTCTTCCATATCCAATGCTTTACTTGACTAAGGTTTTTCTAGGATTGATCAATTTGATACCCTCCCTCTTAGGAGGCTTTCCAACTACTTTGATATTATTTTCAATCTGCAAAGCCATGGTAAAGGCTTGCCTCAAATTTTCATGGTTCTTGTCCCTCAAATAATAAGCAACCTTTTTGTCAAATGCATCAGAATATTTTATTAGACAAGACTCATCACATGGCCTTAAGTTAATAGGAAACCTTCTCAAGGTTTTGTTTAATCTAGTATTGAAATCATAAAAAAATTCATTAGGGTTCTTCTTTATATTTTCAAATTGCATTTAAAAGAAACTTGGGATGTCTCTTATCTCCATACTACAATCTAAAGGCATTTTTCATTTCTATCCATGAATCAATTGAGTTACCTAGCAAATATTTATACCAATAACGTGCATACTCCTCAAGAGTATGAATAAAAAAATTTATATACACATCCTCAAATTCAATCTCAAAATATTCCATCATATTGAAAAAAAATTTGAAATGCTGATCACCAGTGATAGCATTATTACCTGGAAAACTTGGGCAACCTATTTCTAACATCTTATGGCACTACATTTGGATACCCATCCATACCTCTAAAATTTATATGACCAAAGGTATTGACAAAAAATGGAGGTGCAGGTGGGGATCGGGCCATATTTTTTTGAGGATGTGAATTCATACGAAACAATATGTTGAGGGTCAAGGGGTCCATGGGGCACAAGGTGTAACTTTCAGAATGTATATCCCCTAATAGATTTGTTTCTTTGAAATCCTATTAGATTTGGAAAACGAGAGGACAAAATGATAAGAAAACTTTTCAAATACAAATGAAGTCCCTTCTATAGATGGATAATTCAGAAGAACTTGAGGACGTATGAGAATATTCAATAACGAGTTGATCACTTTTCACAATGGATAATTCTTTTCTTGATTCGTGATCTGCAATTGCTTTCGGACTCTTCTTCCTTCTAAACTTTTCTTTCCCGAGTTATGGAAACAACTTTCTAGCATGGTCTTTAATGAAGAAAGATCTTCTTCCCTCCATCATTACAAATATTAGTGGCACATTTCAATTGTGAGAGGTTAAGACACGGCATTTATCAAATATACAATCAACATAGAGTCGCCACTAAGGATTTTCACCTTAGTTGTTAAAATTCACTATAACTGATTTGTCTAATATCTTATCAACACTTAATTCATGCAAAGCTTAGTAAATCTTACCTTCCTTTACTAGTATTTATCATGATGATACAAATTTAATGCAATAACCACTAGGAACTGGACATATTGCACAATGCCTTGTAACTTCTCACAATTCTTAGAAATATGAAGATAGGATGACGTTTTCAACATTGGATTAGTACTTAGATCATGTAATAAACATTACCGGGGTAAGATTGAATATGAACAGAATCAAATCATCCTGGAAATAGTGTCGATGAGGTATTGGTATCCAAATTGATTCTCCCTTCAAAATTTGAGCAAAGACATCAAAGACTTCACAAGATACTCACATCGGAAAAATCATGATATATGTAGTTTTGTATCTGGGGAAGGGATTCATCTGGATCTTTCTCACTCAGGGATTGGAGAGATTGATATAACTATATTAAAGGATTTGATCTATCCTCACTACTTTAGGTTGTGCCTTTCAACCAGGGTGAGAGGACCCATTTTTGTAACCTCGGTTGGTGAAGGACATAAAGAGATCCTTCTTTGCACAATTTTTAGGAAAAACCTTGAGAAAATATGATCAATTCACCACACTCTACCTATCACTATTTGTCACTTCTAGAGGATGGAGATATTTTCTAGACAAGGATTGGGTTACTAAAAACATTGAACCCTAACTACTTCTGCAGATTTGTGCAATGGAATTTTTTCATTTATGGATACACATGGAAAACAGGGGTGGTTTAGGTAGGATTTTTTGTTTGAAGAAAATTTTGGTGGGAGATTAAGAAACATAAACTTGATTTTACCAGATCTTTGAGAACCTCTACAATAATAGGAAAACTCAAGAATAGTAAACTTCATAATAGCAAAAATATTCCTTCAACCAGAAGGTGTGCATCAATGGAGTCCCAAATCTGCATGGTTTCACACACTATTCAATAATTCAACATGAAGGCTCAAGTTAAATACTCAATTAAACATTAAAAATCTTTGGTTCATCACACCTAAGATACCCTCGTAGGATAACAAACAATCTTTGTCAACAAGTGATAGTAAAGTGATTTTAAATTGTTTATTTCATTATAGGATGATGGCTCTTCTTATAATGAAATTACAAATGCCACTATACCATCATAGGGGTAAGATCTTGTGTGATTAAGAGATATTTTAACTTAATATTGCAATAGGAACAAGAAAAACTATTTGAAGACATTACGAAATCAAAGTTGTCATGATTTTTTCCCAAGATTAACACAGATTAATTCGAGATCTTATTAGATTTATTAGTAGGTGAGAGTTTCTTAAAAAATCTCAGAGAATGTCAATGGTTGTACACTTGCAACAAACTTGATGCTATTGAAATATAAAACACAAGAGATTAAAAATTTCTCAGTTGGTTTCTCATGAAGATGGGATTCTCTCAAATTTTCACAAAAAAATTAACCCCCAACAATTTGCATAACTCATTCATGCTCTTTATAACAATCAATTTACATCCAAGCTTCCCCCCCAAGAAAATAATATTCAAGGAACCTTTGTTTGCTACATATTTGATAATGATTCCAATAAGTGACGTTTAACAAATATACAACAAAAAGTTACTAGTTATTCAAAAAGGTAAATCATTTCAAATATTTCCATCATTGTTTTAACTCGGGAACTTTTTTCATTCTTCATGCCTATATCATCCTTTTCCACATATTTTTCCTCTGCATCTATCTCCTCTGGATCTACCAATTTGTTCTTTGTAGGTGCTCAAGCAACTCCATTTGAAATATTCAACTTTTTCTCCTCTCGGACTCAAAATTCAAGCTCCACAACCATTCAATTGAATTTATCTGATTAAAAATGACAAGAAACCATAAAAAATGATGAAAAATGATTCACATTCACATCTCCTAAATTCTTAGAGTGTTAATGGCGGGAAAACCATATGCATCATGCCATAGCCATTATTTTTCCTTTCTCCATTTTAAATTAGAGTCTTCCACGTGGAAATATGCTAGCCAAAACGAGCCTTTGAGGATACTTTTTTACATTTTATGAATTTTGAAGAAAAAGTGGATTTTTGATATTTTGATCACCTCTCCACTTTCAATATAGGACCTACATGTGGCTTAATGCAAGGCGTCGATAGAGCTGCACTCATTTTTGCAACTTTACTATTTTTGTCGAAAAAGTAAAATTTCTAAATTTTCTCGATGACCCACCTCCTTGCATTGACTTTTCATGGAGGCTCTAACTTGTCTCTAGTGGGGTCACTCTTCAATTTATAACTTTATTCAAAAAATAAAGCTAAAAAATTCAAAGTCCTCCGATGACACTTGCCTTTCCGCGTTGACTTTTCAACCGGTCTCTGGTGGGCCCGCTCTTCCATTTAAAACTTAACTCTTTTTACAAAAGAAATACAAAAACTTCAAAGTGTTCTACCGATCCATACTCCTACCTTTGAATTTTCTCTAAAATTCATGTGGCTTTATCTAGGCATTTATAGGGCCGTGCTCAACTTTTATACTTTATTCTTCATAACAAATCTAAAAGTTACAAAACCTCTAAAGAACCCACCTTCCCGATTTTGACTTTTCAACCTGCCACGTGTCTTGCTCTGTTCATTCGGGGGATTAGGCATTTCTTTTACTTTTTATTATTTTCTCCATAGTGCCTTAAAGCAAAAAAAGGGCCCACCCTTCATGCAACTACTCAACTCATGAAACGTGTACACCTTCGGGGAAAAAAGTAAGAATTTGTGATGGATATTGAATTTGTGTATATTAAGTGTAAACAATAGTGAATAGGAATGAAATGTTTATGAAATTTGTACACTATGGTATTAGGTGAAATTAAGAAGATAATTATGCAAATGAGATAGAGATAACGGAAATGATTCTCATGACACGTGTATACATGTACCACAGTGATGATGAGAATGAAAACTGATCCAAAAGTAATTATGTAATGGTTTAAGGATGATTATGTGATGGATATCATAGAGGTTATGTATATTAAGTGTAAGCGATAGTGAATAGGAATGAAATGTGTATGAAATGTGTATACGATGGTATTAGGTGGAATTATAAAGATAATTATGCAAATGAGATAGAGATAAAAGTTGGTATTCACGGGATATGATAAAAAATGTGCCATGTGAATTAGTTGAGAGAATGAACATAGCAAATGACCATAATAAAGTGAATAATGGAAAGTTACTATAAATAGTAGTGTAAAAAGTGAATAAGAAACTCATTTGTCTTTTGTGTGAGTGTGATAGTGAGCTCTAAGTATGTGAGGATGCTACAAGTTAGAGTAGCATGAAAAAGTAGATTCAAGATGGTGGTGATGGATGTGGCATTGCGTACAATGGTGGAGTTTGTAAGCAGATTTTTTTAAAAATGTGTTGATATTAGTCATTGTGAATGATTTTTGTGAAATTTGTATTTTTTAATTTGTCTACATTTTAGACCTAGCCAAGAGTGGTAAAGGCACTAATAACCTTCAAGATCGGAGCACCAAGACCTAGGTGCTGGTGTCCTACTCTGGGCCCCAGATCCTTCTTCCGTGTGCTCATGTCCAAAGAGTGTGAGTTGAGTCTAGAATGATGTAAATGTGAAATTTTACTTATGTTGATGTTTTATATCAAGGTGTTTGTATATGTATGATGTGTTAATGTTGTGTTTTTTTGTTTTGTTATGCGCATAGGGATATCTATTCGAGATACTTTAGTGGTGGATGTCAATTGAGTACTTTGCTTGGATTGGGGTTGTTGGAAGACAAGTAGGATGCTTTAGACCATGGAGGCCTATGGAACATAGCAAGGATGAGGGGATGTTCCCCATAACATTCCTATGGCTATAACTCTATGCGAGAGGTGGTGTGCAAGTACTCAAACATTTTTGTTACCTACAAGAGATATGACAGTCACATTACATGAAGTGTATCGCATTCTAAGATTAACTATTGTGGGTGAGAGAAAATATGTTATGGTAGTGGATGATATGAAAATACATATGAGGACCACTCGAAGCTATTTTGTGCGGACTCGAGCTCCTACCAAGGCCCATATTAGCCTAGATACTATTTTAAGATTAGGGGTTCCATGATTTCTAAAGTTTATTTCCATGGTGATAGTGTCATCGATTGCAATGGAGTAGGAATATTTTATAAGATGCATGATATCTTCCACTGGATAGAGGAGGATATCGGTAGGTATACTTGAGCAAGATATGTGTTGGCACATCTATATAGGGATTTGTATACATTTATAAAGGTGGAGCATGGGGTGGCATTAGAGCTATAAAAGCTGTTACATGTATGGGCCTATGATCATATTATAGTATTGAGGCTAATTGGTGGACTGCATGGAGAGTGGGCTAGAATAAGAATATTTGTAGGTAGGTTCTTTGATGTACAAGGAAGGAAGAGTGACATAGATACCTATAGAGCTATGCTAGATCATATGAGGATACCTACCATTATATGGAGTCCATGCCAAGACTACAAAGGATGGATAGAGGATTTAGTAAAGCTGCAATGTGTACGTCCTACTATGTGGTTAGAGGAATAGTTTATTAGGGATGATCAATTTATTTCTGCTTGAGTGGGTTTCACGAAAGTTTGATATGGCCGAGGACGTGCACCCAAAGTCATTTGTATTGGTTAGAAATATTAGGGCACTAAGGAAGTTTAGAGTGAGACAAAGGGACATAGTAGGGAAACTACTACCTTCATGGCCATAAGAGAGTGATGCAGTGATGGATTTCATAGATGTGGATAATGTGGGATATATCAAGGCCTACTATGGATTGTGTGTGTCACATCAATGGGTGTTTTTGTTTCCAGTATTGGTGGATACAACAAATTTACCACTAGGAGGAGGAGTAGAGTGGCAAGCACTTACCCCGTGGGCATAATAGTGACAGTTTACGAGAATGAGTATTTGTAAAACCATGTTGTATGATTTGTTAGTTGGTTGTGTAATGGTCATTTTTATCTAATGTGTTGTTCTTATGGTTGTAGGGGATGTGTATTGGTCATTGATTGTGGACAAATCCATCCACTCATTAACATGGAATTTTCCACTCGACATACTCACAAGTGGTGGCATGTTAGAGCATGTAGATGATATTGTGAGTGAGCATGCCCATTTGTTTGAGATAGTAGTGATAGAAGCATTGACATGTCTTGTCTTTGCTAAGAAAGAGAGATGAAGCATGAGAGGAGACATGATGAGCTAGAGAGGTGGCGAGTGGTGGTCCTCTAGGATGGGATGTATTTTCTATTTTTTTAGTTGTAGAGTCACTTTACAAAGAATTACACAGAGAATACCCTATTGGAGAGATAGATAAAGTGATTTAGGGGCTGCGATCAATGGCGTAGGGTGACCTGGAAAGGCTTCTATTTTGTAGAGCTCTTGTATTAGAAGATAGTGATAGTGATGATGATATTTGATATATTTTGATGTATTGATGTAGGGGAGTTTTCCCAATGAATGAGATGCTTTGTAATCATGATTGCAAATTATATATATATATATATATATATATATCATTTGAGTGTGTATGTGTGTTGACTTGTTGGTATATAATTTTTGCAATTGATGTGTTCTTTGGAATTTGATGTGATGATGATGTAGGATTCAATGATGGTTTTGTTGTGCGTTATGTGTTTAATATTGTTTTGCGTGTGCTGAATTTATTTGCAACGGTACATGTTGATGTTGAATAATGTGATTATTGATAGATATATAACTTATGATAGACATAAAATCATGCACTTTAGATATTATTTATCACAATTTCATACTACTATTTAGAATGTTATTGAGTGAATATAGTATTGATTAACTATCATCGGTCTAAAGTACACCTTCAGCTAGATGACAATTTGACTTCTCACTTCATTCGATACAATCGGATTCCCTCAGGAGTTATTGGTGTCTCGAATGAGAGAAACCTCTAGAAAGGGTTGGCTCCCTTTGATGAATCACATGAAAATATGTATTTGACTCAGTTTAAAGTTAGAGGAAAAGTAAAAACGAAAACATATAAAGGTGATACACCAAAATTTCTATGATACTTATATTGTACAAAACACTTGATGAAAGGTTCAAGAACTGAAGGATTCACTTTAAACTCTGTCTAGCAAATTCTACACTCACAAAGGCACCTAAATACACTTATGTGATTGCAAAATAGATGAAACAAGATCATGTAGGTGTTGTGAAATTATGATATGCAAAAGGAATTAATGATATTCACTGCTGCACACTTTTAATCTACTTTGACACAATTCAAAAATCTAAGTTTAGAGGAATAAGTTAGTCTTTTGTATTCATCAAGGATTCCAGGATACAATTCTATAACATAAGTCTACAATAAAAATAACCCCTCCTTAATACTTTGCAAGAGCATACAATATATAGCAATAAAATCTTACCATGCCTACCAAAAATAGGCAATGCTAACAATAGTCCAAAGAACCCATACATGCATAATTACCAAACCTTAATGAATACAATAAAATAATAAAAGGATAATAATATCCTATTTTGGACTCTTACATAGCCCTAGTCAACTATCGTTGACTTCTTCCCCTTCTCTTCATGCAAAAAAAGATGGTACAAGATCTTGGGAGGAAAAAGGTAATTGCCACTTTAATTTACATCGCAAAGTTTTTATTTTCTTTATGTGCATTAAAATATGAAACAACCTTGTCCTCTTCTGAACTTGGAATACATGCGTAGTTATTTTCTTTACTTGCAAAAGGTCCCTTATCCTGTAGCTTCCACTCTGGATCACATGCATGCTTTAGGTTCTCCCCATATTGAGACATACATAAGAAAGGTAATAACTTAGTTCATTCATGCATGATTTCTCCCCTCCTATAACTAATTCAATTAAATTTTAAAGGCCTACCACCTACGTCAAAATCAAGGAGAACATGGTCAAATATTTTAAACTATGGTTAAGCTAAACCACAGTCAAGAGACCTCAGGTGGGCTTAATGCGTAGCGTTAAATTTTTCGTTGTTGTTTTGATATTTTTCTTGGAAGCTTTTATTTTGAATGTCTTTGACGGGGTTTTTGGTTTACTACCTAGTTCGAGATCACTATTATGTCTTCTTGTGATGTGTTTCACATAAATTTGGTACTCTATTTTCGTGTTGCCGAGCCCATTTAAAGGTAAATATCTCTCTTGTATATTCTGATTCAATCTTGTATAACTACCAGGTATGTATCAACTTGGATCTTTACTACTCTACCTAGAAGACGAATTGGGGTTTTGTATTTTCCACGTGCTTGAGATTTTACCCCGCAAATACATTCACGTTGCCACAGATTTGGGTCTATTTTGAACTTTTGGGATATTATACCACTAACCTTTACTTTTGATTTCTCGAGCTGAGCTTTTTTCAGCCTAGATTTAGCATAGTATTTCCTTTATCGAAATTTGTGTTTTCATGAACTTATAGGCTTATTTCTGACTCTGTATTCTTTATACACAAAAATCATTGTTTTCAAGGCATAATTTTGCTTCTCGTGTTTCTTGATAAGCTCCATTGGGTTATCTAATTTCCATTTCACTTGTGAGGCTTTGAAGCTCTGCTTTTTTCATATGGCCACCGTGAAAAGGTAACTCTCTACATTTTTAGCTCTTTTGTTTCTAGATTATTTTGCTCATGGGTTAAGCTCAAAAACAGGTCGTTATTTTCAGTCTCACCTCCATTCTATTACACTGAATTAGCCATTAGTTCTTGTTGTGCCTTTACAAAGTTTGACCTAGGATTATTTTCTTTCATTTCATTGTGCTCTGAGTTGATTTCACAATTACAAGAAGCTCAAAGTCTTGGTTCCTAGGTCCTTTCAATATTTTCTTACAGTTATCTTTGTAGATCTGATAACAAATTCTCAGTTTTTCTATTTTGTGTATTTTCCACGATTTTAAATGGGTAAGATGTTTATTGGTTTACATTATCAACAACTCTGTCGCTTCTTTTTAATTGGGTTGTTTTCAATATTCTAAGCGCTATCATTGTGATCTTGAATCTCTATTTTCTATCTCATATAAAACCATTTTGCAAACTCAGCGTATATTGTTGGAGCAACTTCATTTGTGCACTCCCACGAGATATAAGGCCCTTTGTGTTGTTTACCACCAGTGATCTCAGCATATGGTTTGTTTCTGGGTGCCTCTCCCATGAAATCTCACGAGTAGCATGATTTAATTGTTGTTCCTTTTGAAGAAAGTTTGTTGTAACTATAGTTGTTTTACCTATACTATAATCAGCCAAGAACAAATGAGCCTCATGGAAAAATGATTATTCATAATTCTTATAACTGGAGGCCAATCTCTTATTCATCATGAACTGTTAACTATTGGTTTGCATTCTGTGCAAAAATACATATGTAAACTGCAACGCTTTCTTTGGTTTGTCTTTTTGTAATTCTATCATAGAAGTTTTATCCTTGATTGAAAATTTATCATAAATATGGAAAACTCTTAGACCCTATTATACATCTTGGAGATCACTTTGAAGGGCCTAAATCTACATTTCCCATTGCTCTGAGTGTTCACATTTAGATTTGAATAATCTTTCATCATGCATATTTAAAAAAAAAAACATTATGTTGGGAATTTGTGCCGTTACTATTGTAGTACTAAGTTGTAAAAATTTCCATTTATTTTGGGAACACAAGGTGAATATGTGTAAATTGTAGCTCGCAGCAATGTGAAGCTGTAATTTTTTTCCTTTAATTGGTCATTTTGGAAAACTGCGCTTGTTATGGCTTTCCTTGTATTCTTTGAACTTTGAAAACTGTGACATCCCATGGTTTATAATTTTACAAAAACCATTATGAATTTAAACTTAGAATCACGATAGGTTTCATCTCTCTTGAATGGTTGTCTTTTCCTCGAACTTATAAAACTCTGTTGGCACCTTGCTTCTTGCTTGGTTGCGAAATTGTGTTTTGCACCTATCTTTGATTGTTGGGAATATCCTCAAAAAATCATAATTCATGATGTTTTGCATGGTATATAGAAATCATGAATTGAGCATGCTATTTGAGATGAGAGCTCCTTGAACTCAAATTTCATTTTTATTCTTTCTTTAACTCCTGAAGTTGAGCTTATTCCTAGCTCAGTATGATTTTATATAACTAAAACTTGTAATTTATACAATGAAAACTTTGGAACATTAGACCTACTTCCTGTGAGGCTTGGATGGCTGACATACTTTGAGGTTTTATGATTGTAGCCTATTATTGAACTCAACTCCATGAAAGCATGCGATTTCTTTTTCTGATATGCTCCTAGAACTCAAAAATCTGCATTAAACGTTTCCTGTCACTACATACACATAAGATATGTACCTTGTATCTTGATAGTTACATTTTTCATCACTGCATGACTATTTTAATGCTTATTGTTTCAATGTGAAAAAATGATTAAATCATAACTATGTTTTATTTTATTTACTGTACCTGAACATTTTTAAAAACTAGTTAGAAAAAATATGGACCAGCAGCCTGTTCTTTTCTCTTCATCCTCTAATGATCTTCTCCTCCTTGATATGCTTATAAAAATGGTAGTTAGATGTTCTTGAGTGAAAATGACATGTACTTTGTGAAATGTTTTTCGGTTTCTTATCATGTATTCTTATATGTAATTGATTGAAGAGATTCATCTTCCTGAAATTATAAGTACATGACTAGAGAGAAATACCCAGAGCTCTAATAGTGTGTTTGTTATATGTCAATAGGTACTGCAACCTGAGAGGAGCATGAAGATGATGTAGATGAAGCGAGGAGCACAGGAAAACCAACTCATTCAAGAAATGATGGGTTTCCTCTCTCCTCACTTATTTACAATTTTATGTATATGTATCTCTTTTGTTTGTACATATAAGTTACATCCCACAGCTTGTGTGGGAAACATTATTTCTTTATGAATAAATGAAATTAAATTTTTTAATTGAGTTTTCTATTTCCTTTTGCATTTGATTACTATAAATGATAATAATTATGGAATGAACTAAAAACTCAACACATAATTAATCTCATTCAAACATAAAGAAATAACAAGAATTTAATGCACCTATACCTAGAAACTATACTTTATACCATGTAAAGAACAAATGTGTTTTGTGTTGCAAGGTATAATTTCTGACATATGTTATTGTTCCCGCTTCATCAAGGTCAAGTACTAGTGCCTTGAGGCTTCTACATGAACTTGGTGATGACGAACATGGAATGGCAGCATATGTGAGGTGTTGCACCCTACAACATCACCCATAATTTCCTACGTTCTTTCAATCCTTCCCAGAAATGAATACTTCCCAAAATAGAAATTTTTAGTACCCCTACCCAGTGGTTGACCAAAAATGGTCAACATCTTGGCAAATTTGTTGATTGTGTTTCATGCTAACCTTTGAGAGCCTCGTATCATAGCTTTGAACATGCATGCCAAAGGATGCATAATGCTGATAAGACTTAAATTACTCCTTGGAAAATGAAAAACAACTACAAAGCTACATAATGTGCACAAGGTACTAGAAGGAAGTAAACAACACCTACAAGGCCTGCCAATTATTTTGGCAGCCATTTATTGAAAGTAAAAACAATTATGTACTAACTAACATCCACAATGTTGGTTATCCTCCACCTTATTGGTCCTCTTGGGTCAAAATGGAAATTTATGATTTCTTCTCCATGAGGCTATAAAAAAGGAAGAAAACCACTTAGTGGCCCGTAACCCACACTTATGGGTTTCATAAGCACACTACAATCCAACTTATCTTGGATAAACATATCCCCAATGAATACCCACTCAACTAGTGACACAATATGGATGCATTGATACTTCACGACAACTTGCTATGCATCATCCTTCCTTTCTTAACCTCAAAGTCTTTCTAAATAATCTAGGGTGAAGATTGGGATCAATATATATATATATATATTCATCCCAATCTTCACCATGATCTACAGGAGACAAATTGTGATCAAACTTCTTCTGAACCTATTCCTTATTTTTATCCCTCAAGTTAATAAACTCCTTGGGTGAATTAAGAGGCCTCTAAATAATTTCAATATCATCAATGAACTAAAAATACTCCTCCCAATGTGAACCTAAATATTCCATCTTCTCCAAGCCTATTTTTGGGTTGTAAGAGCTTGCTTTCTATTCAATTGGGGATGTAAGTACCTTTGAACCATAAACTTCTACAATCTTATCTTGATTTTTCTTTATGAATTTAGCCTTTGACAGCTTCCCAATGTACTCTTTAATCTCTTGATGACCCTTTCTATGCTTAGCTGTAGTTATATTTTTAGTATCGTGACCTCCTTGATTACAACTTCACCAAATGAGCATGTGTCATACCTTATCACTTGATGAAAGCCTATCACGAAAATATGGACCTTATCTTCCTCCTCATGTAGCACGTAGGTTATTCCAATTAACATGGTTGTTTTTCTCTTTGGGTTTCCTATGAAAAATCTGTAAGTTCTCTTTTAGGAGTGTCAATCTCAATCTCATCTTCACACACTTGCATCCTCCTCTCGCTTGTTCTTCCTTAAACTCATATTGATCGGATATCCTTTGCTCCAAATCTTATCGCTCCATTGCAAAATCAAACTTCCTCTCTTTCGCACTATTTTTCCAACTTGATCATTGAATCAAACTTCATAGCACAAATTCACAAATTTTCAATAAATTCTAGCTTGCTACTTTCTTCAATTGGATGCCCTCCTAACTAATTTTCTGATCGTCACCTTCTTAAATCATGCTTACGGATGGAAGAGAAAAGGTGGGATGGGTTTCAGCTTGGTTTTAAAATTTTTGGACCAAGGAGTGGGGTTTAAAATCGATTCAATAGTAGAGGGGGTAGAAATTGCAAGCGGCACTTTGAAAACTTGGAAATTGATAGGTAGGCTAAATTGGTTGACAAGGAATAGGCATTGGATTCTTATGGGGAAGGTAAGTGGGAACTACCCATGGAAATGGTTCCTCAGCTTGTGGCCATATTGATAAGAAAAATTTGGATCATAGGGATATGGGTTGTAATAAGGTTTGTGGTTCGATCTGGGTAGAGGATGTTGAACAAATAAAGGTTGATCTGATTACTTCAGCTCTTATAGGAAGGAATCCCGCCTAGGATTTGATGTCATGATTGTATGACCTCAAAAAGGATTGGTAAAATGAGAAAAAATGTCTATAGCAAATGAAAATAACTTTTTGGACCGGAATATAATTAGATCTATACAGAAAATTACCTCACGAAAGGATGAAATTTTACCAAACACAAATCAAACCTAATTAAACTATGTAAAATTCAATTTTCATCCCCACTAAGTGTGCCAAAAAATATTATCGGTCTTAAGTACACATTTCACTAGATGGTAATCTGATTTCTTACTTTATCTGGTATAATGGGATTCCCTTTGAGTTTTTGGTGTCTTAGAATGAGGGAAACATCCACAAAGGGCTACCTCCCTTTTATGAATCACTTTAAAATTTGTATTTGACTGAGTTGAAAGTTAGATGAAAAGTAAAACTGAAAGCATATAAAGGTGATACACCAAATTTTTTGTGAGACTTATCTTGTACAAAACACTTGATGAAAGGTTCAAGAACTGAAGGCTTCAATTTAAACTCAAGTTTAATAAATTTTGCACTCACAAAGGAACCTAAATACACTTATGTGATTACAAAATAGCTGAAACAAGATCATGGAGTGTTGTAAAATTTTGATATGCAAAAAGAATTAATTATATTCATTGCTACACAATTTTAATCTACTTTGACACACTACAAAAATATGAGTTTAGAGGAATAAATTAATCTTTTGTATTCATTAAGGCTTGTAAATACAATTATGTATCATAAATCTACAAATAAAAATAAACCCCTATAATGATTTACAAGAGAATACAATATATATCAATATACTCTAACCATGCTTTCCGAAAATATGTAATACTAACAATAGTCCAAAGCACCTAGACATGCATAATTCCAGCCCTTCATGAATAAAAGAAAATAATGAAAGGGTAATAATAGCCTACTCTGGAATCTCTCATATCCCTGGTAAACTTTTTTTTGACTACTTTTGGTTATCTTCATGCAAAAATAGATGGTGTAAGAGATTTTGGAAGGAAAAAGGTAACTAGCACATTAATTTAGCTCCCAAAGTTTATTTTTGTCTTTATGTGCATTAAAATGTGAAAAACAAACTTTTCTTCTTCTGAACTTGGAATGCATGCATAATTATTTTCTTTACATGCAAAAGGTTCATTGTCCTCTAGCTCCCACTTTGGAACACATACATGCTTTAGGTTCTCTCTAGGTTGACACATACATTAGCAAGCTAATAATTTAGTTCATTCATGTATAATTTTTCCCCTCCCTATAATCATGTCAATTAATTTTCAAAGGCCTACAACCTACATGGAAATTAAGAAGAACAAGGTCAAACATTTTAAACTATGGTTAAGCTAAACCACAGTCGAGAGACCTCAAGTGACATTAATGTGTAGGGTTTGAAACCATAATATTTTCACTTGCTTTAAAGTTAGAACCTTCTTGAAACTCTAGATTATGGAGGAAGGGTTTTCTTGGCCACTATTCCTGTGGTTTTCAAGCTCTATTTTCACCTACTCAAGTCATTACATCTGCTGCCATTTTTTTATCTCACCGTGTTAGCTCAGAGCTCTATATGCATTCATTCTTAGATGCCACTATTAGCTTATCTGGAGAGCATGGTTTTGAAATCAAGTTTTCTTATTTTTTCGTTGTTGCTTTGATATTTTTCTTGGAAGTTTTGATTTTGAACGCCTTGTGATGGGGTTTTATTTTTACTACTTGGCTCGAGCTCACTATTGTCTTTGTGGGATGTGTTTCACATAAATTTGGAACTCTATTTTCATGCTGCGGTGCCCATTTAAAGGTAAATATTTCTCTTTTCTATTTTGATTTGATCTTGTATAACTATCAGGTATGTATCAACTTGGATCTCCGCTACTCTACCCAGAAGACAAATTGGGGTTTTGTATTATTCCATGTGCTTTAGATTTTACCGTACAAATACCTTCATGTTGCCACAAATCGGGGTCTATTTTGAACTCAGATATTATACCATTAACCGTTACTTTTGATTTCTTGAGACGAGCTTGTTGTTCGGCCCATATTTAGCATAGTATTTCCTTTATGGAAATCTTTGTTTTCTTGACCTTATAAGTCGATTTCTGTCTATGTATTCTTTATACATGGCCATCATTATTTTCAAGGAACTATTTTTCTTTTCACGTTTCTTGATAAGATCCACAGGGTTATCTGGTTTCTGTTTCATTTGTAAGGCTTTGAAGCTCTAATTTTCGTCATATGGCCACCCTGATAAGGTAATTCTATACATTTTTGAGATCTTTTGTTTCTAGATTGTTTTACTCATGGGTTAAGCTCAAAAATAGCTTGCTATTTTTATTCTTGGATCATTTATATTGCACTGAATTATCCACTGCTTCTGGTTTTTCCTTACAAAGTCTGACCTAGGGTTTATTCCTTTCATTTCATTATGCTCAGAGTTGACGTCGCAATTATAAGAAGCTCTGAGTCTTGGTTCCTAGGTGCTTTCAATATTATCTTGCAGTCATATTTGTAGATCTGGTAATGAATGCTCGGTTTCTGTATTTCACGTATTTTCCACCATTTTAAATAGGTGAGTTGTATATTGATTTAAATTATAAATAAATCTGAAAATATTTTTTAATTGGTTTTCTTTCGTAATTCTGAGCGCCATCTTTATGATGTTGCAGGTCTATTTTCTAGCTTATATAGAACCATTTGTCAAAATCTGCATATATTGTAGGAGCATCTTCATTTTTGCACTGCCACAAGATATATTATCCTTTGTGTTGTTTACTGCCACTAATCTGAAAAAATGGTTTTTTTGGGTGCCTCTCCCATGAATGTTCATGAGTAGCATGATTTAATTGTTGTTCCTTCTGAAGAAATTTGGTTGTAAGTATAGTTGTTTTACCTATACTATAATCGGCCAAGAACAAATGAACCTCATAGAAAACTAATTATTCTTGATTCTTATAACTAGTGGCCAATCTCTGATGCATCTTGAACTATTAAATTTTGGTTTACATTCTGCGAAAAAATACATATGAAAACTTCCACCTTTTCTTTCGTTTGTCATTTTGTAAATGTATCATAGAATTTTTACCCCTGATTGAAAATTTATCATAAATATGGAAAACTCTTTGAGCCTATTATGCATCTTGGAGATTTCGTTGAAGGGCCTAAATATTCAATTCCCTTTGATTTGATGGTTGACATTTAGATTTGAATAATGTTTCATCATGCACATGTTAAAAATAACAGTATCCTCGGAATCTATGCCATTACTATTGTAGTACTGAGTCTTGAAACTTTGCATTTATTTTTGGAACACAAGGTGAATATGTTTAAACTATAGCTTGCACAAATGTAAATTTGTAATACGCTTCCTTTAATTAGTCATTCTGGAAAACTGTGCTTGTAAATACTTTCCTTGTATTCTTTAAACTTGGAAAATTGTGATTGCCCATGATTTATAATTTTACAAAACCATTCTGAATTGAAACTTGGAAGCATAATAGGTTTTATCTCTCTTAAATAGTTGTCTTTTCCTTGAACTTACAAAACTCTGTTGGCACCTAGCTTCTTGCTTGGTTGGAAAATTTTCTTTTGCACCTGTCTTTGATTGATGAGAATATACATGAAATTTCATAATTCTTTAAGTTTTGCATGCTATTTGGAAACCGTGAATTGAGCATGTTCTTTGATATAAAAGGTCCTTGAACTAAGACTTTCTTTTTTATTATTTCTTTATCTCCTGACTTTGAGCTCAGTCCTAGCTTACTATGATTTTATTTAACTCAAGCCTGTAATTTATACAAAAGAAACTCCGGAACATTGGACCTACTTCCTCTGAGGCTTGGATGGATGACATACTTTGAGGTTTGATGTGTTTTAATTATTGATAAATCTGTAAGTTATCCTTGCAAAACTCTAACTTGTAATTTAACTCAACTCCATGAAAGCATGTGATTTCTTTCTCTGATATGCTATTGGAACTCAGAAATCTGCATTAAGCTGACATGCACTTTGTGATTCTATTTTTGGTTCCTTATGATGTATTCTTATGTGTACTTGCTTGAGAGGTTCATCTTCCTCAAATTATAAGTACATGAATAGAAAGAAATTCGTCGATCCAAAAATCACACTACACTCAATACATGAAAAGACAAGATATTTTTTTTGAGGATGGCACATAAATGACACAACATGTCGTCACCAATCGTCCACTAACTCTAACAACTCGAACAAGGATGGCCATTATTATTACAATTATTTTTTACAGAACAACATAGAAGCCCAACCACATGACACTCTCACAGCTAGGGCAAGCCACAATAAGAAATGATTGGAGGTTATTTATTTTGATAAGACACCCTGGATAAAGTTAAAGGAAGAAGGTCAAATGAATTCACCCTTAAGACGTCATTAGTTCTTACTAAGGTTTAATTGAAGCTTGAGGTTTTATACGTAGTTAAATAGCGCTCTTACTTAGGCTTCACCGAAAGAGCTTATCAAGAGGAAGCTACTTACTTTTAAATAGGCTGAGAGATAAATTGAGTGGTTTCAAAATTTTCTTCTCTTACTTGTTAAATCTTATTAGAAACTAACCATTGTTTTCCATTAAGCTTGTCTTTAGCGTTCACCAAAAGAGTAGTGTTTACTAGTTTAGTTAGGGATAACACGTTATATAAAATCACTTTGCAAGGATGGTCTCACTCTTGATTACTTAAGGTATTGTTTGTTTCTGAAGGGGATCTAAACCACAACATATTTCTTTGAATAAAACTTTTAGGTAACTTCTGTAAGGAAAAGCCACCCCATTAAAGCTTACATATAACCCATCAATACAAAGTCTTAGAAAGATTTAAATTAACACTTAATTCTCAAGATCAAAGTTTTACAATGCTTATGCCAGTGAAGAGATTGAATATTATTTCTCACTAAGAAGAGTTACCAGCCAAAATACAAAAAAAAGGACAAAACTACTACTTCACGTAATTCTCCGAACAATTCCAGGCAAGAGGTCATATAAACTCTCTTTACAAGCAATGTTACACAATTTACAACACATTGGACATTTTTACAAGGAACTTCATAAATTGTACAGATGAACCTTTAACACTCTTTTCCTCTAGTCTACTCGCATAATCCATCTGCACAAATATTAACTAGAGTCAGTTCGCTAGAAGTGAACATGTTAAGACTACCCATAGCAACAGTAAGCTAACATTTTATAATATCATCAAAGTAAAATTCTAAACTCAAGAATGGATCAAATCACAAACCACTAATCAATATGTTTCACAAGATGAAGAGATTTATACCAGCCAACAAGGAGGAATCCCAATATTCAAGTGAGAGAGATATTCCAAAGACAAACAAGGTGAGACCTTATTGGTGAAGACAACAAGGCTGAGAGTATTGAGATTTCAGTCATGTAATCCTATGGATTACGTGATTGAAATCTAACACCCAAACATCATTCTAATATTATTAACCAAAAAGATAAAGATCAGTCAAAAGACTTCACATATTAAAAATTGCTTGGTAACAAGACTGCAATAACACACATCCTTGTTTTAGGAAGAATATAGGCCCCAACCATATATGAACACAAATTAGTCAAAGATTAAAGTTAACTTCACTCGGCTGAATAAACCAACATACATATAATACTCACAACATTATAACTAAATCTGAAGGTTCAATATACCAAGCAATTTTCACCGAACCTAATTATTTTTCATCAAGAAGTTAAATAAATTAGATTCTATCCAACTAAAACTACATACAACAACTATAGTTGGATTTCACAGGCAAGGATCAAGAAGAATTCTTTTCACCAAAGGTTGTTATTATCTTACATCAAATATTCAGTAATAAACCCGTAATCCACCCCTCGTATGATCATTGTAAGAGTTAAGGACTTATTCACTAAAATATGTAACTGAGTCGATTCCTAACTTTTCCATTTTCATACAAGTCTAACCCAATTCGAAGAAAGGTAACCATTCTATTTTCATACATGCCTCAATCAACACTTACTCAAAAAGTCCCTACCTGAATTATTGAAGGTTTGCTAAGCTACAAAATGGATTTAATAGAAACCCATTTCATTCGATACTTGAATTTAAACAAGCAAGGGATAGTCTGTTGAAAATATAAGTGAATCGACACAAGATCCTCTACCGTGACCCAACTCGAGTCACCAATCACAAGGTTAACAGTCAGCGAAGGGGAAAAACAAAGAAAAATACTCTTCCTACGAACTATGCCTTCTCTTCCGTCTCTAAAACAACATATGAATAGCTTGGGCATACCCATCTATTTCACGACAGTCTACTCGACCTATCCTCATAGTCGTTCCAAAGAAAACATCTACTACTACAGAGTTCGATTGAACTCTTTTATCTTATGATACAGTGACTCACATCACAGGATCTGTATTGAGCAGTCAATATTTCACTCACGTAGGCCTCTAAGAAAACATCATGCTCACTATGCGAGGTCTACACACAGATTCAGCCCAAGAAAAGCTTTTACCAAGACAAAAACAAACATTTAGCCTAAAACTGGCCATGAGTCGACAAATCTACAAATATCCACTAATGTTATTCATGGCTCAAGTTTATATCTGCTACTGCTGGTTTAGAAATCGAACTCAACGGCCATTGTTCACTATCGTCTCTAAATGTCACCCAATTTAAGAATTAAGCAGGAAAGCACCCAGGTTAAAGATCTAACACCCACAGTATAAAACATCAACCATTATTTTGCTATCACATGGCAGTTACTCTTTTATTTCGAAAAGAAAACGAGGCAGAAAGGAGTGTATACATGCTATCACAGTTGCTACCAGGGTATGAAAAACAAACAACTCCCAACAGTCCTTCCTTTCCTTCAATCTGGGTCGATTCACAAGGAAAAAGCAGAAGCCCATTCTAAATGCCATAACAGATAAAAAAAAATAGAAGGACATTCAATTCATGACATAATAAAAGGGTAGCAGAAGATTGCAAGGGCAGGTTTAACATGCCTGGTTTAAAACGCCATCTCCATATGCATATGATTGTTTCAATGCCGCTGCTTGCCCTTAACCCAAAGTGCTCTGCGAGCTCGAGCTAGCGCCACATTCACGCGGTGAAAAACAGCTACAAAGCCAACCCCATGATTTGAAGCTCGGACACAAGACATAAAGATTACATCACGCTCCTGGCTCTTGAAAGGCATCTACCGTAATGATAAATAACCTTTTCCTCCATCAGGTTTGAGGACAACATCAAACTCTCGGTGCAAACATTTCAGCTGTAGCTTGTAAGGTGTGATAATTCCAACAGGAAACTTTATGCCTGCCAACCTGGTGACTCGTTGAAAAAGCTCATATAATGGCAAGACAAATTGTGTTTCATGAATATTCTGATATGAAATAGATCGGCCTCTATGAGGTTCTCTTCCATGAGTTACATCGTACAACAAGTAGGATTTTTGTAAATAAATTTCATCAGGTCTGCTGGTAACACCCTCACTGTCACATAACCGATTTTGAAGAAACAAACTCAGTACATGATCTGGATCTAAAAAATATCCTGCTACCTTCATCTCCCAAGACATTTTCTCCAAAATTGCATAGCTCTCCTGTGCCCGTGGGTGTGATCTGCCACCTCCTTTCCATGGGGTGTTATGAGAAAATATCTTGTATCTGTTTGTCAAGAGAGATTTCAAGCACTTTACTTGGAAGCCCTGTAGGGATTGATGAACAAGTTGTTGAATCCTTTCTTGTGTGAAAGGATAAGCATCAACACCCCACTCATCCAAAGATTTTAAAACCATCCTTAGTATGTAGTTTGCCATCGGAGCCGACAAAATCCAGAGCGAAAATACTAGATCTGTAGCTGCTAATGAGTTGTGCTCGCACATCGGAGGCGGAGGAGGGCTCGAATGGAACTGCAAGCCAGTCGGTTGGTAGAATCTTTAGCACGCTTTCAAAGCATTCCATATCACAACGTCCATCAATCTGGTTTTCTTGGCCACATCTTTTGAGGGTGTGAATGACCTCCTCGTCCCTGTCAGCCGCCACATACACTAACACCACTTCCTTGCCTCCCTTTTTCAGTTCCTCGTGTGACTGGAAAACCACACCAAGCGCATGCTGTAGAGGAATGTACAGCCAGTGAGGCCCAAACAAAATACCTATTAGTTTCCCATCCAAAACACTAGATTTTACAGGGTTTTTCAAAGAATTTAAAAGGAAGAAATCCATGTTAAATTCACCACCTGGATGGAAGTGACTTTCCAAAATGAAAAGGCAAGACAGCTCAACTAAAACTTTATCTCGTTCTTCTACTACAGCCTAGAAGATTTTGCAACAACCCGATCACGATCGTGGTCCTTGTGCGTGCAACCGAACATCGGATCAACACCAACGGTTCCTTCGGATCGCCCTACGGCAATCTGTCCCACTTAACTCTCTCTGAGGCCACTTGATTTTCTAAGATAAGTTTACTTCTCTCTTGTGTAGCTACTGCATATAGCCAATTACTTCCTCACGGCACTTTCCTAGGAGAATTTCAGTTCTACGCTCCACTGATGCTTCCTGTGCAGCACGATTTTGAGAACCCACACCCACCCTCGCAACATCAGGGCGATAGACCTTCATTTCACCATACATTTTGAAACTCTATGGCGTCTTGCAGCTGATCTAGATTTAAGCCATCGATCAGATTGTGATTCAGGCTTGGCACCATGGAGCAGAGGGAAATAATGCGCTTTCCAATGCCTCTACAGATTAAAATTGCCCAACCACTTTTCAATAAATCATATTGTGCATAGTCTGGATCATTGATGCCCATGAAAACACGTTTCTTTCAGGTATTCCATCAAATAGTCCATGTGCCTTATGCGTCCATATCTTGCAGACATGTCTATCAGGCACTCCCGATTATAACATCGGACAAAAATCCTTTCAATTATTTTTTGATGGATCTCCACAACCTGTATCAAAGCTCCACGTTTGGTATAGGCACAGGCTAGGAGTGTGCTGGTCCAGAATTGAGTGGTTTTGGGAAATTGTTTATTGCATTTGGTGAGACTGTGACAGCTATTGAGGGCGCCCCCTGCCAAACTGACCCAACTCTCACCCACATGCCTGCAAACTCCACTCTGCCTTCAATTCTCTCTGAAAAGTTGTCCCATTCTTTCATTTGGTCAAGCACTTGATTACATTCACCAAACCTCTGCACCTTGCCAAGAAATCACGTGCCTTCCCATGCCCTCCACTCCATTTCCATTTTTAAAATTTATTTATTTCAAAATTTTTACTTTCATTATTATTATTATTCTATTTTTATTTATTTTATTCTAAAACTCATTCTATTTATATCGTTATTCTATTTTATTTTTATTTTTCTGGATCTCAGGTATGCCCCAGCGGTAAAAGGAAAGGGGCACCACAATAAGCGAATGGTTACACGAGCCTTAATATTGCTTGTGTAGTCTTGAAGCCTAAAACGCCCAGTCAAGCTAACTAGCCATGCGTCGGCTCGTGACCATGTTGTATCTCCTGAATAAGTGGGTGGGTTGAGTGATTAAATGAAATATTTACGAACGCCACTCCCAAACCATGGCGCCACCACAAAACCTACTCTTCCTCATTTGCGCAATGAGGCTCGATCAGCGGGAGCGACAAACAAATCAAAAGGATAGTTTAACGATAACAGAGGATGATATCGATAACAATCGATATAAAGAAGGTAATAATAAAATACAATCATTGATCGATAATACAATCATAATGTCATTATTATTATTATTATCATTATTATCATTTTACAGCTTGTAAAATAATTATCAATTATAGTCATAATGGTCAGCAATCGAGGTCGACGAAGGCACAACGACACACCATGCTTAGCACTCGATCGCCACAGGAAGAACAGGTGTAACGTAGAACAGGGCATTACATTCTCCTCCCCTTAAGAAAGCATCGTCCTCGATGCGACATTACATGGAGGAAAGTAAATGGTTCACAACCAAGAACAGGTAAAGGAGAAAGTACACCCTATGGTTTAAAATTTTAGTTGATTAAAGCACGGTCACAAGGTAGCCTTAGGAACATTTGGTAGAATTTTTAACTTTCAATGTTCTGTGAAGATTGGCAGTTCTTTCTTGTTCATCATTTCATTAGTCTCTTTCCATTATCATTATTTCTAGTTTTAGTTTCTTTTTTTTTTTTTTTTTTTAAAAAAAAAATATCATCATTGAAGAGTTTTGATTTATTCCTTATTGTGGGTGCCCAACATGAACTGCTAACACAACACCCTATCAGGTTCACAAGACCCTACAGATTCACAAGCACACAAGTATATACTTCAAGACTGTATTACACCACAAAAGGTTACTCAAATACGGAATGGATTAGGCACAGTCCACATAACATAGTACACGTCACACATCTATGACTGACATATAAAATACTCAAACAAAAGAGTACTACAATCCACCAGACATTTCCTCAATTTGCATCAATGAAAAACTCACATAACACCAAACCATGCTACAGGTACATAGTGTCCACAAGGGAATCAATGACATATCCACAACATCACAACACATATCCATCTAACATGAGTAACACATACATCAAAATACCACTCCAAAACATCACAATAACTCAACATATATCCTGAAACATCAACCATACAGACAAATATCATACGCCTCCCTCAAGTCTCTTATGCCTCCCTCAAGTCTCTTATGCCTCCCTCAAACTCTTATGCCTCCCTCAAGTCTCTTATGCCTCCCTCAAGGAGGCCGGTTGACCCTATGGTCCAAGACACATAGAGTTCGAACACTCCTAACCCAAGTGACATAATAATGCGTGGTTCAACAACCCGCTAGTTATCTCAGTACTCGTGGGACGTACCCCTATATATAACGAAGCGGGTCCATAGGCCCAACCATTCCATGGTGCATCCCATGACCCTATTCCACACATCACGACAATAGACCACAACAATCCAATCAAAGTGCCAAGTGGCAAAGTACAAGCCTTGGGCAAGGCGGTAAAAATTCCAAATTTAAAAGAAAACCCAAATTCAAGCAAAATAAATGGCCAAATAGCCATAGTTAGTATCAAAATCCCCATGTTAGTGCCACAAACCAAGGAAATGCCCAAAATTGTAAAGCATGGCAATCAAGAAAAGCTGCTGGTCCTTACAAAATAAAGTAAAAGCTCAATTTACGAATAAAATCAACTTATAATAATGTCACATTACGATAACTGTGTGGCCTTATCTGGCCACCAAGGGGTACTCAACGAGTTGCTAGCACTCGGAACATCGAGCCTCAGCTCGTAAAATACATATCAATAATACAACTGTCATCATCTCTATCTGAATCATCCCACCACCACTTCGACAAGGCTAAACATAGTCATAGTTGCACTTAGGTTGCGTACATACAACCACATAGGGAGAGAGGAAAGAATCACATGTTATCTACTAAACCAAGTTTCGGCTCGAGTTATTGACCCATGGTACACCATTCCTCACTCTCAACATACACTTCTACCGATTACCCTCAGGGTCGGTTAGCGTAAGGTTCACAACATAACATACAACAACATCACTAACATAACGGTGGTACATATACAAGGCAGATCACAATCATACATTCACTGAGTGTAACACATCACTTTACCACTTTCTGCACCCAAAGTGCAATCACCATACGATAGGGTTCATACACTCACCGTATGACCCAAAATCACAACATGAAGCATTACATATTTGCACAAATCATACATATGATGAACATAGTACATCTCAACATAACATCCATTGCTACATAACAAGGTGGTACACACATTTCTCCAAAGCATGGTAAAAACATCATGATACAACTCATTTCTTTTAACATCAAACTAGTCATACAACACATTGATACACCCACATATCACAATATGCCACAATGCTCCAACACTACGTCATCCACATTATAATTCTTTTCACACATCACAAATAGTAATTCACAAGTGAACTCTTCCTAGAATCCACAAGAAGGAGAGAGAATACTCCCATCCCCAACATATCAACATGATGACAAACACGCACTAAGTGACATACACATCATGTGCGTTCACAATATCACAATTACGACAATAATCACATCACGTTTAAAGCACATTACTCTTCCAATATCTACCACCATCATGCAACATCATCATCATCATGAAGTATCATCATGTAACACCACCACCCCATGTAACATCCTCATATAACACCAATCCGGCCCATAGGTTCGAGAGCATGAACCTATGCTCTGATACCAAGTGTAACGACCCAAAAATCACACACACGAACAACACAGTAAAAGACAGATATTATTTTTTTTTGACTTGCTTGACACATAACATGACGCAACATGTCGTCACCAAGGATACAACTAACTCTGTGAACAACTCGATACAAGGATGGCCATAAAAGCAGCACGGAAACGTCCACACCTATCAAGGACTATATATATATATATATATATATATATTTTTGAGAACAACATAGAAGCCCAACCACATGACACTCTCACAGCTAGGGCAAGCCACAGTAAGAAATGATTGGAGGTTATTTATTTTGATAAGACACCCTGGATAAATTTAAAGGAAGAAGGTCAAATGAATTCACCCTTAAGACGTCATTAGTTCTTACTAAGGTTTAATTGAAGCTTGAGGTTTTATATGTAGTTAAATAGCGCTCTTACTTAGGCTTCACCGAAAGAGCTTATCAAGAGGAAGCTACTTACTTTTAAATAGGCTGAGAGATAAATTGAGTGGTTTCAAAATTTTCTTCTCTTACTTGTTAAATCTTATTAGAAACTAACCATTGTTTTCCATTAAGCTTGTCTTTAGCGTTCACCAAAAGAGTAGTGTTTACTAGTTCAGTTAGGGATAACACGTTATATAAAATCACTTTGCAAGGATGGTCTCACTCTTGATTACTTAAGGTATTGTTTGTTTACAAGGGGATCTAAACCACAACATATTTCTTTGAATAAAACTTTTAGGTAACTTCTGTAAGGAAAAGCCACCCCATTAAAGCTTACATATAACCCATCAATACAAAGTCTTAGAAAGATTTAAATTAACACTTAATTCTCAAGATCAAAGTTTTACAATGCTTATGCCAGTGAAGAGATTGAATATTATTTCTCACTAAGAAGAGTTACCAGCCAAAATACAAAAAAGGACAAAACTACTACTTCACGTAATTCTCCGAACAATTCCAGGCAAGAGGTCATATAAACTCTCTTTACAAGCAATGTTACACAATTTACAACACATTGGACATTTTTACAAGGAACTTCATAAATTGTACAGATGAACCTTTAACACTCTTTTCCTCTAGTCTACTCGCATAATCCATCTGCACAAATATTAACTAGAGTCAGTTCGCTAGAACTGAGCATGTTAAGACTACCCATTGCAACAGTAAGCTAACATTTTATAATATCATGAAAGTAAAATTCTAAACTCAAGAATGGATCAAATCACAAACCACTAATCAATATGTTTCACAAGATGACGAGATTTATACCAGCCAACAAGGAGGAATCCCAATATTCAAGTGAGAGAGATATTCCAAAGACAAACAAGGTGAGACCTTATTGGTGAAGACAACAAGGCTGAGAGTATTGAGATTTCAGTCATGTAATCCTATGGATTACGTGATTGAAATCTAACACCCAAACATCATTCTAATATTATTAACCAAAAAGATAAAGATCAGTCAAAAGACTTCACATATTCAAAATTGCTTGGTAACAAGACTGCATTAACACACATCCTTGTTTTAGGAAGAATATAGGCCCCAACCATATATGAACACAAATCAGTCAAAGATTAAAGTTAACTTCACTCGGCTGAATAAACCAACATACATATAATACTCACAACATTATAACTAAATCTGAAGGTTCAATATACCAAGCAATTTTCACCGAACCTAATTATTTTTCATCAAGAAGTTAAATAAATTAGATTCTATCCAACTAAAACTACATACAACAACTATAGTTGGATTACACAGGCAAGGATCAAGAAGAAGTCTTTTCACCAAAGGTTGTTATTATCTTACATCACATAATCAGTAATAAACCCGTAATCCACCCCTCGTATGATCATTGTAAGAGTTAAGGACTTAGCTCACTAAAATATGTAACTGAGTCGATTCCTACCTTTTCCATTTTCATACAAGTCTAACCCAATTCGAAGAAAGGTAACCATTCTATTTTCATACATGCCTCAGTCAACACTTACTCAGAAAGTCCCTACCTAAATTATTGAAGGTTTGCTAAGCTACAAAATGGATTTAATAGAAACCCATTTCATTCGATACTTGAATTTAAACAAGCAAGGGATAGTCTGTTGAAAATATAAGTGAATCGACACAAGATCCTCTACCGTGACCCAACTCGAGTCACCAATCACAAGGTTAATAGTCAGCGAAGGGGAAAAAAAAGCAAAATACTCTTCCTACGAACTATGCCTTCTCTTCCATCTCTAAAACAACATATGAATATCTTGGGCATACCCATCTATTTCTCGACAGTCTACTCGACCTATCCTCATAGTCGCTCCAAAGAAAACATCTGCTACTACAGAGTTCGATTGAACTCTTTTATCTTATGATACAGTGACTCACGTCACAGGATCTGTATTGAGCAGTCAATATTTCACTCACGTAGGCCTCTAAGAAAAAAAAACATCATGCTCACTATGCGAGGACTACACACAGATTCAGCCCAAGAAAGGCTTTTACCAAGACAAAAACAAACATTTAGCCTAAAACTGGCCATGAGTCGAAAAATCTACAAATATCCACTAATGTTATTCATGGCTCAAGTTTATATCTGCTACTCTTTGCTGGTTTAGAAATCGAACTCAACGGCCATTGTTCACTATTGTCTCTAAATGTCACCCGAATTTAAGAATTAAGCAGGAAAGCACCCAGGTTAAAGATCTAACACCCACAGTATAAAACTTCAACCATTATTTTGCTATCACATGGCAGTTACTCTTTTATTTCGAAAAGAAAAACGAGGCAGAAAGGAATGTATACATGCTATCACAGTTGCTATCAGGGTATGAAAAACAAACAACTCCCAACAGTCCTTCCTTTCCTTCAATCTGGGTCGATTCACAAGGAAAAGCAGAAGCCCATTCTAAATGCCATAACAGATAAAAAAACAAATAGAAGGACATTCAATTCATGACATAATAAAAGGGTAGCAGAAGATTGCAAGGGCAGGTTTAACATGCCTGGTTTAAAACGCCATCTCCATATGCATATGATTGTTTCAATGCAGCTGCTTGCCCTTAACCCAAAGTGCTCTGCGAGCTCGAGCTAGCGCCACATTCACGCGGTGAAAAACAGCTACAAAGCCAACCCCATGATTTGAAGCTCGGACACAAGACATAAAGATTACATCACGCTCCTGGCTCTGAAAGGCATCTACCGTAATGATAAATAACCTTTTCCTCCATCAGGTTTGAGGACAACATCAAACTCTCGGTGCAAACATTTCAGCTGTAGCTTGTAAGGTGTGATAATTCCAACAGAAACTTTATGCCTGCCAACCTGGTGACTCATTGAAAAAGCTCATATAATGGCAAGGCAAATTGTGTTTCATGAATATTCTGATATGAAACAGATCGGCCTCTATGAGGTTCTCTTCCATGAGTTACATCGTACAACAAGTAGGATTTTTGTAAATAAATTTCATCAGGTCTACTGGTAACACCCTCACTGTCACATAACCGATTTTGAAGAAACAAACTCAGTACATGATCTGGATCTGAAAAATATCCTGCTACCTTCATCTCCCAAGACATTTTCTCCAACATTGCATAGATCTCCTGTGCCCGTGGGTGTGATCTGCCACCTCCTTTCCATGGGGTGTTATGAGAAAATCTCTTGTATCTGTTGTCAAGAGAGATTTCAAGCACTGGTTGGAAGCCCTGTGTAGGGATTGATGAACAAGTTGTTGAATCCTTTCTTGTGTGAAAGGATAAGCATCAACACCCCACTCGTCCAGTATTTTAAAACCATCCTTAGTATGCAGTTTGCCATCGGAGCCGACAAAAGCCAGAGCGAAAATACCAGATCTGTAGCTGCTAATGAGCTGTGCTCGCACATCGGAGGCGGAGGAGGGCTCGAATGGAACTGCAAGCCAGTCGGTTGGCAGAATCTTTAGCATGCTTTCAAAGCATTCCATATCACAACGTCCATCAATCTGGTTTTCTTGGCCACATCTTTTGAGGGTGTGAATGACCTCCTCGTCCCTGTCAGCCGCCACATACACTAACACCACTTCCTTGCCTCCCTTTTTCAGTTCCTCGTGTGACTGGAAAACCACACCAAGCGCATGCTGCAGAGGAATGTACAGCCAAGAGGCCCAAACGTAAATACCTATTAGTTTCCCATCCAAAACACTAGATTTTATAGGGTTTTTCAAAGAATTTAAAAGGAAGAAATCCATGTTAAATTCACCACTGGATGGAAGTGACTTTCCAAAATGAAAAGGCCGAGATAGCTCAACTAAAACTTTATCTCGTTCTTCCACTACAGTTGCAAGATTTTGCAACAATCCATCACGACCGTGGTCGCGTAACCGAACATTAGGATCAACACCAACGGTTCCTTGGGATCGCCTGCGGAAGTAATGTCGCACTTAACTCTCTCTGGAGGCCACTGATTTTCTCGAGATAAGTTTACTTCTCTACCACCCGTAGCTTGCACGCATATAGCCAATTACTTCCTCACGGCACTTTCTAGGAGAATTTCAGTTCTACGCTCCACCGATGCCGCACATGCGGCATGATTTTGAGAACCCACACCCACCCTCGCAACATCGGGCGATAGACCTTCATTTCACCATACATTTTGAAACTCTATGGCGTTTTGCAACTGATCTAGATTTAAGCCATCGATCAGATTGTGATTCAGGCTTGGCACCATGGAGCAGAGGGAAATAATGCACTTTCCAATTCCTCTACAAATTAAAATTGCCCAACCACTTTTCAATAAATCATATTGTGCATAGTTTGGATCATTGATGCCCATGAAAACACGTTTCTTTCAGGTATTCCATCAAATAGTCCATGTGCCTTATGCGTCCATATCTTGCAGACATGTCTATCAGGCACTCCCGATTATAACATCGGACAAAAATCCTTTCAATTATTTTTTGATGGATCTCCACAACCTGTATCAAAGCTCCACGTTTGGTATAGGCACAGGCTAGGAGTGTGTTGGTCCAGAATTGAGTGGTTTTGGGAAATTGTTTATTGCATTTGGTGAGACTGTGACAGCTATTGAGGGCGCCCCCTACCAAACTAACCCAACTCTCACCCACATGCCTGCAAACTCCACTCGCCTTCAATTCTCTCTGAAAAATCTATCCCATTCTTTCATTTGGTCAAGCACTTGATTACATTCACCAAACCTCTTCACCTTGCCAAGAAATCACGTGCCTTCCCATGCCCTCCACTCCATTTCCATTTTTTTAAATTTATTTATTTCAAAAATTTTACTTTCATTATTATTATTATTCTATTTTTATTTATTTTATTCTAAAACTCATTCTATTTATATCGTTATTCTATTTTATTTTTATTTTTTTGGATCTCAGGTATGCCCCAGTGGTAAAAGGAAAGGGGCACCACAATAAGCGAATGGTTACACGAGCCTTAATATTGCTTGTGTAGTCTTGAAGCCTAAAACGCCCAGTCAAGCTAACTAGCCATGCGTCGGCTCGTGACCATGTTGTATCTCCTGAATAAGTGGGTGGGTTGAGTGATTAAATGAAATATTTACGCGAACGCCACTCCCAAACCATGGCGCCACCACAAAACCTACTCTTCCTCATTTGCGCAACGAGGCTCGATCAGTAGAGAGCGACACAAACAAATCAAAAGGATAGTTTAACGATAACAGAGGATGATATCGATAACAATCGATATAAAGAAGGTAATAATAAAATACAATCGTTGATCGATAATACAATCATAATGTCATTATTATGTCATTATTATCATTATTATCATTATTCATACAGCTTGTAAAATAATTATCAATTATAGTCATATTTCTTGATGATGAACGTGGAATGTCATCATATCAAAGGCATTGCAACCTACCCATAGCTTCCTACTTGCTTTTAATCCTTCACATAAATGACTACTTCCCCAAGAAAATAAAAATATTAGTAACCCTACTCGATGATGGAGGAAAACTAGTCAACATCAACCCCCATCTTTTTAGTATCTTATTTTATTTTATTTTTTCATTATGACCATTTACATCTACATACGCAGTCATCTTCTATTATATTGCGTTATTTTAACCTCATTGGGGTGCCCATGCAAATCTTGGGCACAAGTGGGTGACTGGTCTCCATGAAATGTGTGCCCTACAAGGGGGTCATTATCTAGGAAATATTCTAGCACGTGGTTCATATTGACGTAATTAAAATTAATAAAATTAAATTCAATATACCGGTAGACATGAGGAGGTGAGAGGGTTTAATTTATTAATGTTTTGGATCATGTATTGGCGGTAGGTTAAAAAGGTGGGCCAAAGGAAATGGAGGTTTAATTTTAATATAAAACTAAAACATTTGAACCCTAGTTTTTAAATTAAAAACATTAAAATTGTAAAAGGAGTGTGGTCATAAATTAAATTATAGTCTCTTTTTAATAAAGAAAACTCAATTAAGAGATTCTTAACCAAGAAATAATAAGATGGTAGAAAACTTAGATTGAGTATGCTCTTCAACACAAGTGATATTATTTCACCATCTTAATTATTTGAAGAACTATTTTTAAACGATTAAATATTAACATATATAAGGTGATTTGTAATAGGTATTTAATGGCTTCAAACTATCTTTCAAGAGGAAATGCATATTAAACAATTTGAGTGAGAAATATAATATATTTTTTTTGGCTAATATATTAGGGTAGAAATAAAACGGTAAATAAAATTGTAAATGAAAAATGGGTAGGTAAGGTACATGCAAGAAATAGGGGTATTTTTATTCTAATAATATAATAGTTGGAGGTATTATCAATTTAATAATTAGAGGTAGAAACTATAATTAAGGGTATTCTTTAATACCCTTTGAACAGAGATGTGTTATACCATACTTTTACTAAGTGAACCCCCATGTAGTGCCCCGGTCCCTTTTCCACTTTCCCACCATCTTTTGGTATCTTTCTAATCATTTCTCCTTCTTATATTTTTTGTGGTTAGCCATTTCGTGGTTAAATATGAAATTAGATCAAGAGAATCCTATACATATAAAGTTATGAGACCATAATGAGGGACCTAACATCATTCAATAATATCATCCATCTAGATTTACATCCATCTATCAGATCAAGATCACTTACATCCACATAGGTCCATCACAATGAACAAGGCTAAGAAATTTGTATCAAACTTTATAATGGGAATCTATACTATTCCATGCACATATTCTATTACATTGTATTAATTTATTTATTTCTCGCTACATCGTGGAGTGTGACTGGCACAAGAGCATCTATTATCGAGAATTTACCCTCTCGCCGATTTTGATAAATTGCATAGTTTCTTTAAACTTGAATAGGCAGAAATGGTGAAAACAAAAAAAAAATTGATTTTAGAGGCAAACTGTGGATTTTCTATAACTCCACTTTTTAAGAAAAAATATGAGCTAGCCAAAATCTACTAAAATTTGAAAAAATGGGGAAAAGGCATGTTTTAATGAATTATGGGTCAAGTGGTTGTGAGTGGAATGGTTGCAGATGGAACTAGGGTTCCTCATGCTCGAATTGGGTTTGAAATACCAAGGAAACAATGAAATGTAGATAAGCGTGTTTGTGGCAGGGGGGTCCACATTTAATCAGTCGAAATTTCCTTAAAATTTTGATTTACCTAATTTGCAAAGGAATGAAATGGGCCCAATGTATTGTGGAAAACATGGGTCTCGATGGTCCGGGAGGTCTAAGTATTGTGAGGACATGAGTTCCCCATGGTGGGGAAATTAACTCACAATAAAGGAGATAGCTTTACCGCAAAGAAATCCAGCCCATGAGACCCAAGTGGCAATCATACCCCAGGTGTCACAAGTTCCCCAAATAACCACAATGTAAAAGAAAGTGGATTAATGTAGATTATGAGAGCCCACATGGAACACTTTAACCTTGATGTTAAATATGCATAACTTTTGATTCAATGCTCCGATTTTGACAAAATTTGAATTTTTAGAAATATTTGATTTCTTGTTTTTAATGAGGGTAGATGGGTGAAAAATAAAAACATCTCCAACTCAAAAATATTAAAAGCTCAGTCTGTAAAATGCAAGAAATGCCTGAAAACTCAAAATAGTGCATTCATACTTAGAAGGACATAATTTTTACAATTCTCAACGTATTTTCACAAAATTGGTCTCATTGGAATAATGACTCTTATAATGACATACAAAAATCAAGAAATATGTAATTTGATGATGATTTTATGGAAAATGGGTCAGGTTTAGAATAGTGATTTTATTGGTGGTTGAAGAGGCATTTAATGAGCATAGGAATCCATTCCTTCTCTTATGTAGGTCATGGGAAAACATGGGGAGCCTTTTTCAAGTGAAATACCATCAATTGCGTTCATTTATTACATCTTACAAGTGGCTCAAAATTAAATTTTGGGATTAACTTTCTCTCTCTCCCTCAATTTTTTCTATAAATTAATGTGTTTGGAATCACTATAATAAAGGATAGTTTTTCGATTAAAAAAATTATGTCATTTTGGTTTTGTAAATCCAATGTACTTGTAGGAATTTTTAGTAGACTCCTTGCATGGTGATCCAAGCCTTTCCTTTGTAATAGTTGGAATTTGCATATTAATGAAGCAATATATTCAAGTTGTGAATGTATGTTCTCTTGTTGTGTTTGTTGCATTCTTCTTGCCTCTATAATCTTATTGCAGATGTTTGTGTCTAATCCATGATCTTATAGGGACCGATTATTATTGTGTATGAATGGAAATGTTTAGTGAATGTTGCCATTAGACTTTGGAGAACTTTCATCACCCTCTCCAATCTATATTGTGCTTCCATTTCCACACATTGGAGATTATTCTCATACTCTCCTTTTTGGTGTGTCACCGTTGTTAGTGTAGGATTTAATTTTACTCTCTTTCTCCCTGGTCCTTGGGAAAATTATGTTAGGATTAAATATTTTTTCCTCTGAATGGAATTATACTTGTGGGAGGTTTTTTAATAGCAAGAAATAGATATTTCTAGAGGTCTATCTCAACTAGCAAGTCCCACAACTTGGAGATAGTACCCATGTTACCCAGTAACACCGTGAGTTCAAAAACACAAACTTGTGAAAATAGGAGGGTGTTACGATTCGGTGATAAGCCCACGTTGTGGTAGATGAGGTCAATCTAACCCATTCATTTGCATAATTATTTTTTTAGGGTTTTGTTACTTCTTATCGGTATTTTACAGTGTTTAAATCATCTTGGATTATTAACAACACTCAATATAAGACATAAAATCTGATGTAAGGCGGAGACGAGAGAGGATTTCACCATCTTACGAACTAATGAAGATCAATTTAAGAGATTTTATACAAACCAGGTGCCCAATTTTCAAACCAAAGTTCTTGTGGGTGCCCCACTTCCTCTCGAGGTGCTCAAGTCCAACAAGATACTCTAAATACATCCTTTTGGAGCTTCCGCATGGTCTTTCCAACTTGCATATTCTCTAGGCAGCTCTGGGACACAATCCCTCGAACATCTTCTATTCAACCGAGTTATTTCCTCTTCTATAATACACATTAAGGCTAGTGTTTTCTTTTCTATAGTTTCTTTGGTCACTCATATACTTATTTATTTCATTTATTTACTTTTTTTTTCGATTGTTCATATCTTAGATTAACTATCCCCATATATAACATATTAGCTAATTTTATTTAATCGATTTTGTGAACCCGACTTGAATACACTTGTTATTTAGGCTTCAACTTAGAATGGCTGTCACTCATACTAGTCATTTTGGGACTTTTCAATATTGTGAGTTTCCCTCATTCACCCGTAGGATTTCCAAATCGATGGACGATGTCCATACTTCGCATCTCATAGTGACAATCCTTTGGATAATTTAATAAATGTCCCTCTTGAAAAAGTCGAGGCCTCCGAGAGTGAGAATTCCTATGTTAAAGATGCCAATTTTGACCAAGATCAACTCAAAACTATTATTCACTTCCGAAATCTTTGCATGAAAACCCTAGTCATCTTCCTCATGTCTTGCATGCTTTAATTTCTGCTAAGATAACTTGTGATGCTTCCAGTTCTTTCATGCCTTCTTTGGTTCCCATGATCTCAACTCCACCCATGTATGTTTCTACTTTTATTTTTACAACTATCGCTCCCATCACCCACCCTATAACTCCTAATATGTAACTTAGATCTTCCTCGAACACTCCTAATTTCAAATCTTTATATCAGTATTTTTAAAATCAGATTCACTAGCTACAATTTACTACTTCTCAAGTATCACCATGTTTAGACTCTACTTCATTACTACATACACCTTTCACGCAGGCTATATCCACTTATTAATTTTCACCTAACTTCATCTCTCCCAAGTTGCCAATTTTTAAATGCCATGGTGATCCACATGAACATCTCTGAGCTTTCCATGATCAAACCATTCCCACTAAGAATTTTTCTCGTAGTTTACAATCTTATGCCATGCTGATGATTCTATGACATAACTATCCATGAATTCATCTCTTGCATGCATTTGGATGACATCTTTCTCACACATTTCTCTATCAACATTGGCTCTAATATATCTTATGCTCAACTAGCACAACTCAAGCAAGGGTCCAACGAACACTTATCTAATTATGTCTTGCAATACAAACACAATTTAGCTAAGATGACTAACTTACTTGTGGATTAAAATCTTAGGGACTTATTTATTCAGAGTCTATTACCATTTATTTAGGAGAGAGTTATCTTTGATACCTATTCCTCATTCAATCAACTTTCTAAAACTCTCAAGCTTCATGAGACTAAACTCCTAGCAATAGGAAAACTTAAATATCAAGAGAAAGCATCATCATCCACACATTTTAAGAACAATTCCACTTTTAATCCTTCTATAACTAAACCCATGGTGGGAAAAACCACTGTAAATGAGGTATCTACTCCGATGGAACCATATAGGTATACTTTTACTAAGTTCAGTAAAATACTAAGTGTTTTTCTATTGAAAGTCATCAATAATAATATTAATAGCTTATTGTTGCCTCTACAACTTGAACCATCGCGATTAAAAGGGAGTGATTTTTATAATAGTTCTTATTGTGACTATCATCAATTCATAGGGCATTTCACTGATCGTTGTTTCTAGTTATGACATATCATTCAATATATGCTTGATAATTGTCAAATTGAGCTTCGGAATCTACAACATCTACACCTATTAATAAAAATCATAAACTTAAGATTTTTAATAACCCCTTACCAAAACATAATACAAAAATGACTTATTCCTTTTCTAATCATGTCTATCACACGATATCTTCTCCCCCATTATGGGATTTCATTTTCTTAGTTACAAATTGGGTTCTTCACTACCAATCATTTATTTTTATAACATCGATTATAATGTGAATTTTACATTGAATCATTTACATATCAAGGCATACTTTTCCTATAAATCCATCAATGATAATAAGGTTGACCCATCTTTTCCCATTATTACATGCTTTATCTCACATCTTAGGGCTAATCTGTTATCCTTTATCACAAATTGAATATCCTTTCAACAAATCCTTTGGTGTTGTCAAACTAAATGTTACAAATCTTATAATACTTATGTCATTTCTCGTTTGAAATACTATTGATGGTTGTTACATGCTTCTTAGTATGAATTGGATTCATCACTCAATCTATCATCTCTATGAATCATTCGCGGCTTGATTTTATTAAGAATAAGCATGCCATCTCTATTGACGGTGTTCCTCCATCTCGCTCAGTGTGTCTGCATCTCCTTGCGTAGTTTCTAGATCACCATCTATGCCTTCTATCATGTCACATTCTATGTTTCTCAAAGTAGAGTCTACTCCTATCTCACCTACTCGAGCCCCATCTACATGACCGCATCATTCCACTAGTCCTACACATAGGTTTATGAACATTCCTAGGATAGTTACTACACCTCGACATACGTCACTACCTTGGTTTATTCTATGTGATTATTCATCATATTCACATTCAGTGTCCCATAGATCTCCATCTCCAATGCAATTTTAAAACCACTACCTTTTTCATACATCCATCCCTCCCGTGCATGAATGACTTCATTCACCAAGTAAACTATCTATATACTATACCACCACTGATAGAGCATATCATATGTTTTCACCATCACAGATGTCATATGGAAGATCTATTTCCTACATGATTATTGGTATAGTATCGAACCCCCTATTTGATGTGCTAAAACTAGCATGAACTTGAACAGGTCATAATTTGTGCTCCAGGTGTCCATTTGATTCCATTTTTTAAAAACCCTTTTGTTTTACATGATATGAACACACTTTAGTCAACCCATACTATCGGGTGGAGCATTTTTTGACACATTTTTGGCCCGAAATCCACCATCTAGAGGCTGGAAATTAGGATCTAAGTTGTAGTTTATTTTTTTCTATTTTAGATCATTAGTTAATTTTAGTCTCTTGCATTAAAATTAGGATAGAAAGTTTTAAATTACTCAAATTTAAGATTGTAAAATATGTGTGTAAAATTATTTCCCATACGAATAAGCATGTAAACATACTAAGAATAGCAGGTTCTAGTAAAGCTGCTGAAAAGTAAAGTTCGCCATCTAGAGTAGATTTAGTCAAAGTTAGTTAGAGTATGTTGGAAAACTCGAGTTGGGAGTTATTTTCCTATCTATGAAAATTTTTAATCTATGAGAGAATAATGAAGAAGGATATCTATTCTCTTTTTATTTTAAATTATTTACAATATATTGAGTTTATTCAGAATTTGGCTACATTACTATCACATTAGAATCATAGAAACATATATCATTCTTGCACTATCTTTATTACATAGTATTACATCACATTTTTATCATTCAAGAAAAAATAATCTTAGCATCATCTTATTGGGCATAGTAATACATGCATTATAGCATCCTAATTACCCAATGAGACACTCTTGTGCTTCAGTTCACACTTGAGTATTGAGGATTACCATGCATGAACCCCACACACTGCACTATATGACTACTCACATATTATGTGTCATACACCATACATTCTATATTTCATCTACAAAATTTTGACATTTGTGCATCTTACACTATATTATTCTTCATCATACATACTTGCATCTAGCATTCCATACTACTCCTCATACATACTACTTTTAGTCTACATTGTACATTACATCTTATACATCATACATTACACATTATACTCATCACATGGTCATCTTTCATCATTACATATACTACATTGTCTATTACATATTTCACTTGCCACTCTATGATCCACTTAAGTTCCCTGGTCCATACTTTCCGCTAAGGGCTCACAAATCAAATGGACCTTACACTCATCACACATTTACTATTCGAAATTTCATCATGTTAAATTTCCAGCCTAGTGATATATGCTTTGGGATAAATCTTCACATATTCTGTCATTTTGTAGTGGTATCCATATTAGGTTACATCACCACTCCCTCTTTTTGTCTTGTATTGATATACTCTTATGTCTAAATCATCACTCATCCATTCATCTCATAATGATATATGCTCATGTTAAATCATAACTTATACATTCATCCTGGTTGTGATATATGATTTAGCTATAGTGTTCACACACTCGTCTTTGTTTGGTCTCATATCATCACCACACCTACACATTCATTACATTGGGTTAGAAAAACCATATACTTTGACCATTTCCCGATGATGCACTCTCATTTACTGCTTCATTCTTGACTACTTGATGGATAAAAATAAATGAACTTAAATTCATAAAATTACATTCACTCGATGAGCACATGGCTTCTATCACTCCATTTTGCATTGTCTTGGGAAATTTACTCTTCTTTACTAGTTTTTTTCATGATCACTTTACTACAAATGTTAGATTGATCTCTTATATGTCATTATCTACACCATTCACACATGTACCTTCACATCTTTGTTCATTTGTGAGCCCAGATACATATCTTTTACAAGCGGGATGGATGCTCATCTTCTACCCTTCCTACACTAGTCGTTGGGGGCATCCACATTCATCGATCACATGGATTATTTTTCATTCCATACTTATCACTTTACATTACTTGGTTATTCATGCTTTGACATATTGGTTATTTATCTTACATTCTAACGGTTTTCCATGTATATCACTTACTTTACAGGATTACATGTTTCTAGAACTACTTTTATTTACTCCGTTTGTAATTTTCTATGATTTTTTGCTTTTTGTCTTTGGTATTTTAGCTATGCTGGTTATACACACTTATTTATTGTTTACTGACCATGATGGCCTAGCATGTCTTGTGACATTGTGAGTGATTTCCCTACTTGTGACCCGCTCTATGTGGCTTCCTTTTCTTCTTAGATGTTTACACTACTTTTCTTGGTAGCTTTTACTTTGTTTGCGTAGATTACACATTTCCTTTTTACATGAATTCTTACTCATACTAAAAATTTCTTTGACTAGACACCCTTCTATGTGTGTTCCTTGGTTTCTACCAAGTGTATCCCCTTCCTCCCCGGGGGTAGAGTTTTAGAGTACATGTGATTAGTTCTCTTTTGGGGCAGCATTATCCTCTTAGTGAAATAAAATGCACCCCGAAAGAAGGGAAATAAGTTGGGTTTTCTACATTCTACACATCGCATATACACTGTTCATTTCATTATATTTTACACCCTTGGCATTGTATTTTTACATACAACGAGTGAGTTCAGACCAATCTACAAAATCCATACACTATGGATTTTATACGACATGGTGTCCTTAGCATTTGGGGGAGTAGTTAATGGTTGGAGGATATAGAGGAATTCCTCCAAATACTACTTCTACCATTGGTGAAGGATTTTCTAAAAACCATGACAAGATCAAAGATCTCTTCACACACTGTTCAAGGAAGTAGTTAAAGGTTAGAGGACACAGATCATCTCCTCCCTATACATCTTCAGCTTATGGCATCGATCACCTAATAAAACATGGCAATGCAAGGATATCCTTTCTAAACTCTTAATATCAACATGGATCAGTGTAAATGTTCCATTTATACTCTTTAATTTGTGCATTTTACATTTACATACGTTTACATGAGTTTTTACTTTGCATATTTAAAAACGCATACATACATATTTGACTACTTAATCATGTTTTCCTTACGGGTTAGGTCATATGACAAACAAGTAGTAAAATGGAAGAAACAATAGTGTCAAGAATGAAACTTCACGATACCACACATTAAACTAACCATGCATGTACAATAGAAACATCAACATCAACACATGCGTTCTATCCTAGGTTCACTCTCATCACTTTTTGCATGTTTTCATATTTAGTTTACATGATCCTCCTTATTTTCTTTATTACACACTTTTTTAGTCGCTCGACATGTTTCTAATAAAATTTGCATACATACATATTTGACTACTTAATCATGTTTTCCTTATAGGTTAGGTCATATGACAAACAAGTAGTAAATGGAAGAAACAATAGTGTCGAGAATGAAATTTCCACGATAGCTAAGTGGATGTAAGTGATCTCTAATAAAATAGATGAATGCAACTCTAGATGGATGATAGTAGTGAATGATGCTAGGTCCCTAATTATGGTATCATGACTTTATATTTAGAGGTTTCTCTTGATCATGTTTTCCTTACAGGGTTAGGTCATATGACAAACAAGTAGTAAAATGGAAGAAACAATAGTGTCAAGAATGAAACTTCACGATACCACATTAAACTAACCATGCAGTACAATAGAAACATCAACATCAACACATGCGTTCTATCCCGGGTTCACTCTTATCACTTTTTGCATGTTTTCATATTTATTTTACATGATCCTCCTTATTTTATTTATTACACACTTTTTTTAGTCACTCGACATGTTTCTACTAATATTTGAAAAGACATGAGGTACACATTTCTATCTACTTTATGTTACCGAGCTTTTCCCTCACAAACATAAACATAGACATTATCTATCATGGTTTCATACTACTATTTAGAATGTTCTTGAGTGAAGACAGTACTAATTAACCCCCATCTATTGGTCATCTTGTTTTATTGTATTTTTTCATTACCAACCTTTAACATCCACATGGCCAGTCAACTTATTTCATCTCGTGTTATTTTACCCTTGACTGGGGCACCCAGGCTAGTAATGGGATGCCCGTGGGCACCACAGTCCCTTTTGTACTCTCTTTCCATATTTTGGGATATTTCTAGCCATTTCTTCTTCTTAACTTTTTGGTGGTTGGCCATTTCGAGGTTACTTATGAAATTAGATCAAGAGAAACCTCTAAATATAAAGTTATGATACCATAATTAGGGACCTAGCATCATTCACTACTATCATCCATCTAGAGTTGCATTCATCTATTTTATTAGAGATCACTTACATCCACTTAGCTCTACCACAATAGACAATGCTAGCACATTTGTATCACACTTCATATGGGGATGGATTATGTTATATTCCATGCACACATTATTTTACATTTTCTACATTTAGTTATTGTTTATTGCTTCACAGAGTGTGATTGGTACAAGAGCACTTAGGGAACGTTAATCACACATTCACCATAACTATATTTGAGTATGAAATGTAGTGTTATGCTCAATTATTAACCCCACTCTTGTGGCAGCTGAGGTCAATCCAACCCATTCATTTGCATCATTCCTTTTTAGGTTTTGATAATTCTTCTTTATATTTTTCATGTTTTTAGATCATCTTAGATTATTGACGAGAATCGAGTGTAGGAAAATGAATATAATGCGACGAAAAGTGAGGGTTTTCGACCATCTTCTCGAACCAGTGAAGATTAGTTTTAGAGATTTTACATAGACTAGGGTTTCTAATTTTAAAACTAGAGCACCCGTGGGCACCATACAGTCCCTCTTCATGTGCTCTAGCCTGGCCGCTTACTCTAGATACATCATTTTTGGAGATTCTACATGGTCGTTCCTACTTCCAGATTCTCTAGTCATCTCTGTGACATAGTCCCACAAGCATGTTCTATTTAGTTGAGTTATCTTCTTTTCTCTCTTCTGACAAACTATGCATTTTATTTTGCATAATTTATTTAGTCACTCATATACTTCTCTATTACATTTATTTACTTTATCTACATTTATTCGTAGATTACAATAACTATCCCCACATGTACTACATATTAGTTAATTTTATTTAATCAACGATGATGTAGAATATATAATGATAGATGATGTATGTAATGTGATTGTGAAAAAGTGCATAATATGTGTGAGTAATATTGTGATGAATGATAAAGTAAAAATGAATAATTCGTGAAATTATGATATGGTCGTCATAGTGTCTTGAAGCACAAGTTAGTATGATAATTATTAAGGGTATAATGGTGATTCACATGAGTGTATAGATGACGAGGTTCATTTATATGAGACCCCTTAGCAGTAAAGAAAGAATAAGTCAGTAAAGCAAGAGTGCATCATCAGGAAATGAGTCGATAAGGTGTGCTAGATGAATCAAGAAAGCATGTGAAGAGAGGTTATTACTATAATGGATCCCTCAAAATTCATGTAAGATTCATAATAACATGAGTGCATCATTGGGGGTAAGGTGATAAAATCACCCACTCAAGACCAAACTAGCTTGGAACTAGTGGAATCATGTGGGATGAAAGTAGCATGATTATATGAGTTAAACTTAATGTCATGTGGAGAAACACCAATGAAAAGAAAAGCAACGGTGGGAAGAGGAAATGAGGAGGGATGATAAATCCAATGTGTATTGGTAGCATGATGTGGCAGATGATATGCTGCAATGATGGATGGATGAGATGGAGAGCATGCTTGAGTAATGACCTATGGTAGTGAATTGACAATGACCTTAGAACTAGATGAAGGAGATAACTCAACTGGAGTAAAAACACACCTATGAGGGAGTGGAGATATAGACCACTCATGTGAGCAAGAGCCAAAGGAAATTATGCCCTTATATTCTAATTATTGCAAGTGATCGTTAAAGTCATAATAGTCTTTATCCCTATGATATATTATATAGTGTTAGTTTCTACAAGGTATACCATGCTGACATTGTAAATGATGTGGTGGATGGTGTTGATTAGAAGGTACAAATATTAAATATTTTTCAAGCAAGGCACACAACACATCATGGGGTCTAGGGTGATGTGAATAATGTAATGGTCATTATGAAGAAGTCAGTAAAATTGTCGAGGTGTATCCTGATGCGAGTAGGAGATGGAGGGCATGTGGGTAATGGAGTAGTCTGAACTTTCTTACAAGGTGGAGGAGATGAAGACCATGTAGGATGCTCAACATATGGGAGTGGAGAAGAACTAGATGATGTAGTAGTAGTAGAAATAGGAGGAGGATATATAACATGTGTAGCAATGAGATATTGTTCTAAATCAATGACCCTATAGCATAAAAGCATGAATGATTCACATGTGTCATATTGCAATTATTGTTTTAAGGGAGGAATCAAACCACAACAGAAGATAAATTACTTCTCTCAGGTTGATATTCTAGAAGACTAGTTATTTCATGCAAGCATTGAATCGTAAAATATAATCAATGATAGGTTTTATTTTTCCACTGATGTAAGATAGGTAGATGATCATACATGACTTTAGGGCCATTGTTGACTATGAATTGACGAATAAAAACTTCTTCCATATCATAATAAGTACTAATAGATCTAAAGGGTAGATGTGTGTACCATTGGAGATTGTCATTTGTGAGACTATGGAAAAATGATTTAAGTAATAATCTATCATTAGAATATGAAGCCATAGACATATGATAATTCTTGAGATGCAAGTATGGGTTTCCAATACCATCAAAACATGAAAATTTAGGCATAAAAAAATCCATAGGAAATGCTAAGTTGTGAATATTTTTGGGAATAGGGTTGTCATACAATGAATTATTATCAATAAGTGACCAATAGCATGCATGAGGGATAAGATATCCTGTGAAGGAATAGTATAGGACATAAATAATGTGTTAAGAATATGTAATTTTCCATTATGAGTAATCATGGAAATATCAAGAGGAAACATAGGAGATTCAGATGCTAAGGGAACACTAGATAACAAAGTGTCAAGGAAGTAATTGTTGGTGAAGGACATGGAGCATCCATATAAATAGTAGGACTAGCATCAGAAACATCCGTAGGAGATGGAGATGAGATGGGCTAATAGAAGGAGATGAACTTGTTGATAATTTTTCTAAACTTATGCAAAAATGGGCAACTCTAAACTTCATCATTACGATGAAAACATTAGTGAAGTAAGCCTAAGCTAAGGAATTTTTCATGTTATTGGTTACTACTGATTTAATTAATGATTAAGTGAAATCTGCAACTATGTGTGTTGTTACAAAACATAACATATCACATAGTCTACAATTTCCTTCATCAAAAGAACAAATGGGCCCCAAAGGACAGCTATGTTGTCTTGATGACGACACGGTATTACGAGAATATGTGAAGTGTTGAGTTTTGGGACAGAAAACATAAGTGCAGACTACAAGAACCAAATTGCATTACTGAATGTTATAGATTCTCATTTTATGTTCCTTCCTTCATGATTAAGACATTCAATTAAATGACTGAGTTGTTTAGTTCATCATACAATCCATGCGAAAGATGAAATCAAAGAAATATAAAACTCATTTACAGAATTCAATGTTTTATTCATAAGGAACTTTCAAATGTTTCCCACACAAGCCATGGGATGTAATTGAAAAGTAAAGTACAAATACTGAAATAAAAGGTACACATGCATGAAAGAGAAAGTAAAGGAGTATGAGTGAACCCATCATTTCCTTGGGGTTTTCTTTCTCCAATTGAAGCATCTCCATTTCCAGATTTTGTTCCTTCTTCATCTTTATTGTAGAAGCCACCGTACCTGAAAAGAAGAAAATAATAACTATTAGTTACGAGCTCAGGGATCAAATCATATTCCTAGACTATCCTAATTCGTGCATATGAATCTCTAATAATAGGAGTATAGTTTACTTGAAGATCAAACTACATACATGCTTTATTCACTCAGAAATAATGAAGGAAGAGAAAAGAAAAGAAAGCCATGGACATAAGAGAGGCCAAAAATCCTAAGTATTTCCTAACTATTTTCCTAAGTGTGCGAGTACGTCAGGTTGCAGCCAGAAGAAATAGACAAGTCATAAGTACATGTTGGAAAGAAGGAAGAACGTAACTCAAGTTTCGGTAATTGTTCTGAGATGGAAGAAGTTACACTACAGAAAAGAGACTGGAAAATAGAAGAACACTTTTCAGTTTGAAACTAGGTAAGAAAATCAGATTTCAAGAAGTTGAAGTTAACTAGAAAGAAAGGATTACAGCTGAAAAGGAAGAAAGAATTCTGGAAAAATTTTGACAGGGCTTCGCCATGTAAAATCAACATTTCAGATTTTCTAGCATGCACATCAGAGTTGTAATAAAAGGAAATACAGTATATAAAGTAGAAAATAAATGGACTGCACTTTCAGTCATCAAATTGAAGTACTTTGGAGCATTCATTATAGCTTAACAACTTAAGAAAATGAAGTTTCAAGGTAATCTTATAGATTACAGCCATTATAGAAGTACAATTTTCAAATGAAGCAAGTATCAAGTGCATAGAATGCTACAGTATAACTTCATAGCTAAAGATAATGCATGATTCATAGTTTTACAAGTATAGTAAAATGCATAGCAGAATTTAGTTTTCAGAAAGCATGAAAGAGATAATGTATTAAAGATTCAACTAATGAAAAATGGAAACCATACAAGGAGTTTTCCTTACTACTAGCATATGAAGCACATACCCTATCAAGATATTTCAATATAGTCAGGTTCCCAAAAGAAAGTCATCTTCAGATGGTTACAATATAGGTTGTGGTCCACACTATGCAAATAAAGAATGCATTCAGTCAACACTAGTTCAAATCTATTTTATTGTTCACATCAACAATGGAGGGGTACGTATTCACCCATCTCATCTCAGTTTAAGCTCAAAGGGTCAGTTCCAATGAACAGATCAAATACATGTTCAAGCATGATACATAGATTACAAAGTAGCATTCCCTTCAGGTTCGAGTTTGTCGCTAGACCACAAAAGGAGAAATTGCTAGTGATGGATCTCAAAATCTCATATAAAGTACAAGCATGAGGGATACATCAATTAATATCGACATCCAAAAGCTATAAGGATTCAATTATTTGAATTTTTTTTGGATATTTTAGTTAACTTCAAAGTTAGGCATGAAGCAGGAGTAGAGTAAGAGAAAATAAAACTTGATTCACTCAAGTAGCAAGGAAAAAATAATGGAGAAAAGAAAGGAGTAAAAATGATTTCTAGTACCCTTATCAGAGGAGAAATACCCAAATCTGGGTTGCAATGTTTCAATCCACAGATTGTAAAATATGTAGGTACAGATGTAGGAAAATAATTTTAAAACTCATAAATATCAATGTACAGGTAATCTAAAAGGGAAAAAGTATAAACAATCTAGATCCAAAGGGGATTCCTTATGAAGACAAGTACCAAGTAAACATATCTTGGAATATTACTCGGAACACAAACTCGGTGGGTATTAATGGTCAAATCAAATCAGATAAGTGTGGAACTTAAGATAATGTGAAGTGAATCACAACTTTTTAGAAAACATTATACCCCTCAAGAACATATAGCAAAATCAAAAGGAATGAAGGATTTTGAGTAACCCCTTAAGAACATATAGCATAATCAAAATGAATGAAGGATTTCAAGTAAGCGTATCAATAAAAATTCTATCTAGCAAGTTTCAAGCAAATAAGAATACCCATTTAGTAATCAAAATACAAGATCAGATAGAAAATATTTGAATTAAAATGCATGCACATCTCGAGTTGAAGAAATATTCAAGTATTTTAGAAATTAACACTCCCATTTAAACCAATTAGTCTCAAATTGCGGTATAGAGGGAAAAGGTACAGATCCTAGTTCTAATCTAAAAAACATTAATGGGTACTAAAATCAGAGTAAGAAACAAGTACTTACCAATTTAAATTGAAGTTTACCAAACCCTCAAATGATCATGTAACGAGTTTCAAATAAAAGGCTAATGTTACCCCAGAGATCACAAAATATGCAAAGAAGGATAAAAACATCAGTATCTCGAAGGAAAAAATGGCAATGATGAGGTGATTACAACACTCAGAGATCGAAAACTTACCGACCTCATCAAACAGTGATGCCAGTTGCACAACCGAGCTCACAAAGAAGAAAAATTTGCGGCCAAGACAACACGTAGAGATGTCTTTTAAAGAAAATATTTCAAATCTCGGGATGAGCAATATACAGTCAGGAAATCACATGAGCTTGAACCCATAACAATGGTAGAAAACACCCACAACTACCTTGCTGAGAGAACTCTTACAGAGTAGAAAACAACAAAGATACATGCATAGGGATTTGCAAAGCCGAACTATCAGAGTCTGAAAAACAAGAGATGGTGGCTGCTTTGAAAGGAAAACCCGCAAAACAAAAATACACTATTGCTCGAGCCTTTTGACCGTAAGACCTCATAAAAACCAGATAAAGATCGAATAACCAGAAAGTGTCGACCATGAAAACCTAAGAATGACAGAGAGCTTATCAGAGGAGATAAGCTAAAAATCCAACAATGGCGTAGGAAAAAATTTTCTAGGGATTCGCTGCATGCCAAAATCCAAATGAAATGATCCTCAATTTTGAGTTACCCTTTAGCATGCAAACTCAAGAGATGAGTTAATGAAACACAACCACAGTCAGAGGATCAATGGTGGAGAAGGAAATGTACACAAGATCAATGTCCTCAGATCGATCTCAATAATCCATGCAAACCATCAGGGTCAAATGTCACCTACCCCATTAAATGTGAAGGGTGAAACCCTAACCGAGGGTGTGAAATCAATAGTGTAAGTTCATCAAGGATGAAGATCGACGGTCTTCATAAAAAACCTAAACTCGACCTGAGTTAGCTGGTGCCACCGACTAACTATTGAAGGGGTGAGTCATCATGGAGAAGGGGCTAGCCCATGTCATCAAATAAAATAAATAATCATTGCAATGACTTTCAAAGTCTAACCATAGTGTATGCTCTCAATAATACAAATTCCGACCAAATTATGCCATCAATGATCACCGAAAAGGTGAAATTTTAAACTATACACTTTCAAATAAAATAGCCATCAAGTATATACATGGACATATTAAGTAAAGGGTGCAGGAGATACAATTTTTCATGTGTAATGTCAAAATGGTTGACCCTTATTTTTGCTAAGTCCACAAGGGTGGCCAAACCATGGTGAAGTGCAAAGGTGGTCCCCACAATGGATGTTTATACTTTACAAATATTACAATCATTGTAATTATTTTGTTCCTACCAAAGGAGTTATTTTTGCATGCTTCACAAGAGGACAAAATAGAAGAAGGAGACAAAGTTGCATGCCCATGGAGAGAGACTTGCCTAGCAAGCAATCTTATTTTTAGCAAATTATTCACCCTTCTTTTCTTAAAAATAGAACAGTCAACTTTAGTTTGATTGTAATGTAATCAAGGCTATTAATGCCTATTTGTAATTGCATGTTCTATTTTTATTCATTTATCTATTATTAAGTAAAGGATAAAAATAAGATGCATGGGCGAGTACAAGCCTTAGGCTATTTTTAGGAAGAGGGTGAGAAATTATTTTTCTATATATTGTGTGCCTTTGCAAAGCACAAGGGGGACTTTTGGATATAGGAGTACTGAAGCAATTTTTGCCAGTTTTTCCTTCTGAGTGTGAAGTATTTTTTCCTTCCCAATCACTTGCAATCTTGTGTATGTTTCTATTAGTCTTGTGAATGCAAATTCCCTAATTAATCATCTTACCCTGTTGCAAAATTTAGTAGTTTCTGCATAATATTAATGTGCATGTTCAACTTAGTAGTATTGTTGTGATAATCTCCCTCAATACCTCCAAGTGTTTTTCCCTTGATATACTACTGAGAAGAACTTTTAGGCCATGCTTCAAAAACCTTTCACATATCAATTGTGTATATAATCATTTAAATCTATCATAAAAATTTTGTGTATCACCTTAGTTTTAATTTCTCTATAGTCATCTTTTACCATTAAACCCCGAAGCATTTTAGGATACATCAACAAGAATTGACCTTGATACCAAAGACTCACCTCAAAATAGGAATACCCATAGACTTGAGGAGTTTCCATTATATCTATGGAAGAGAAGATTAAATTCTACAAGCTTAGAAAACCTACAACCATCTCTACTATAGGGTGCACTTTAGAGAGACATTTTTAGGAATGAATCCCAATGGGACACAAATCATATTTGTGTGCAAGTTATAAACAAATCCATAGCAGATTTACACAATTACAAAGTCACTTTCGTGAGTAAGCTGCAGTAATTAATTCTAAAGATTTTAAGATCTTTTGGTGACTATGTTAAGCTGATATCAGACCAGTATTGCAGTATGTTCCATGCCTAAAGTGACTATGAGATCATCGATAAGAGGAATTCCTCTTGAGTTTGTTTCTTTACCTTTGAATTCTTCCAGAAGGAGAAGAGTTGGTAATACTTGACCTTATAATAGACTTGGTTTTGACAACCAACTTCTTGATATTCCTTCAAAATGTATCAATTTCTCTATTAACATCCTGTTTTCAAATGGCTATTCAACCTCCAAGGAATTTTGTGACCTTTACTAATGGCAACCCATTAATAATCTCAGTTTACCATGAAATTCCTAATGCTGCCATGAAAAGTTTTCCATCATTCATAGGTGAAAATAAGGTTACACCTGCTAACATATCAAATATTTTGCAGCTATATGTGCAATCCATAATATTAGTCATGAAGATGTAGCTTTAAGACTTTTAGCTGCATCTTTTAAAGGGCAAGCCTTGCAATGGTATAGAAACCTAGAAATTGGAAGCATAAGAACTTGGGATGACTTAGGTGAAAAATTTTTGAAATAGTTCTAGGATAATTCAGATCATTTGTCTCTCATTGAACATCTATCTAATATTAAAAGAGCCCCTTATGAGTACATGTCCAGTTTCAATATCCATTTTTTTAGGACTTGGGAAAGAATCCCAGGCAAGTGTTAAGCCTCAAGCTGACCACACTTTTCTTTATTATCTTAGAGCTTTGAATAGTGATATTTCAGCTATGATTCAATCTATGGGAGGTAATACTCTTATGGATGCTTATGATATTTCTATAAAAGATGAAAAACAACCTTATTCAAGTTGGAAAATTGGTACGAGGCCTTGATGCCTTTTTGGTAGATTGCACCTATTCCTCATCTATTACAATCATAGAACTTTTTCTTATAACCCCATCGAGATGATGTATTTAAAGATTCTGAGACTATGGGGAATAAATTGACTTGATTGAAATTAGAATTACATTATCTAACGGACCCCTATTAGGTTCCTTATCAACAAAAACAACAAAATCAACAAAAGCAGGTAGCCTTATCAAAAGAAACAAAATTATAGGCAGCCTTACAGGTAAAGGCCGGTTTGACCCTAAGGATCCTAGTTCATCTAACACTTTATTCCACATTAATATGGCTACGAGAAGAGTGGTTTGACCTTACAATCAACCTCATTCATTTGTAAGTTGCCCAAATCCTTTTCTAAATCTGAATCTTATTGCCTGACCTCAATCAAAACATTGTTCATGCCTCGAATGGAGGGTGGGTAGTAATAAAATCAAGTTCAGAAAGTACCTGAAAAAAATTTAGTCAATTCTAATGAGGAGGATTTCATTAGAGTCATTAGTAGATCTCAAGGAAAATCTACTAAAAGTCAAAAACAACAAAATAGGTCTATCCTGCCTATTGTCACTAATAAGACAACATCTACAGTCCCAAAGTCAACCAAAATCTTGTTGTTCCTCTAAAACAACAAGTGTTCCAGTTGATAAAGGCCATCTAAATAGCTACATCCTAACCCAAGAAGACTATTTATACCTCAAATATCCAAGGCAGCTAAAGCAAAATCAATTTTTGCTAAAGCCTACTCTAAGACAGTTGAATCTATCTCTAAAATTGTTGCTTATTTTAACATTATTGATGTAATGAAAAAGCATAATGTTAACATCTCAATGTGGGACACTCTAAGTATTCTAGACAACAATATTTACTTTCTCATGAACTAGTTAAGCTGCATATTTCTTCAAATACAACAGAAAAGGAAGTTCAAAAGGTAGACATGGTCCTTGGAATGTTTGAACAAGACCACATTAAAGAAGTTAAGTGGATGGTTCAGAAAGTTTTGAATGCTCATGACATCAAGAAACCACCACCATTTTATTTATCACTGATTATTGGGGAACATCTAGTTCATAATTGCATGGTGGACAGTGGTACAAGAAGTAACACTTGATTATGCGAAAAAAATTACAAAAAAATTGGAGTGCATACGGTATGAGCCTACAAAAGGAGTGTCCTACTGTACCATGGGCTGCAACTAATATAGTTGGAGCAATAAAAATTTAAAGGTGACGTTATACACTTGCCCAAATTTTTCTATTATGCAAGATATTCTTTGTTGTAGATTTTCCCCCATGCTTTGCTCTTCTGCTTATCTCAGAGACTTTCTGACAAAAATAGGAGGTTATCTTTCTTGATTGGTCTTTCTTGTTTTTTCACTACTCGTTATGACACTAGCGTTACTATCGATTCAAAACCATTGGCAAAAATATACATTAAGCCCCACTCTCCAAATGTGGTGGTTAATTATTTAGCCTTAGATCAATCGACTTTGATGAGGTAGCTCGAGGTTACTGACAATTGTGATGTTTCTAACATGTTTATGGATGAAAAAAAAGTGGAAGAACATGCCCATGATCCTTTTAAGGAGGTTGAAGAACACCTTTTTGGTGTGTATTGTATGCATGAAGAAAATACACCACTTCCTTTGCTGTCCAAAACAGAAGATTCGATAGAAGGGATTTGGAAGCTTCATTTTGATGGAGCTAAGAACAAGAAGTGATAGGGAGTAGGTTTGATGCTTACTTCCCCAACAAGTGAAATGTATTTCTCACTATTTTGAATATCCATTTCCATGTACTTGTAATGTAGTTAAATACGAAGCTCATTAATTTATGGCTTACTTTGGGCGAGAAGAGAGGTATCATTTAGCATTCTGAAGTTTTGGTAACTCCGAGTTGATTATCGACAAGTGAAGAACTTTAATGTTTGTAAGAATCCATTAATGAAGTCTTATAGACATAGAGTTTCAGACTTAATGGGCAAATTTCAACACTATTAATATTTAGTCTATTCCTAGGGCGAAAACAAACATGCGAGACAGGACTTACAACAGCTTTGACAAATTGGTGCTAGTTTCGAAGTGCTAGAACAAATAGAAAATAGTAAAATTCAGCCCCATATTAAACTAATTGTCAGGCCCTCTATACCTGATAATGATTTAAATTGGAAAGTTTTGAAATGATGATCAAATCTGTAGGTTTTGACATGTTAAGAAGCTGAATTTTCTTTGGTAAATCGGGTAAATTACAACATTTATACAGTGACCAGATTGTTCAACTAAAGAAAAATAAATTACCTCGAGGTCTTGTCACATTTGAGGACATCTTCATCACTAATGATCAGCTATGAAAGGTCAAGACTAAAATGTCAACCCACGATAATTACAAAGAGATCTCGGTTGATGAAGGGAAAAATCTATTTCTTGGAAAGGTATATTCCTTAACTAAAAAAAAGTCATTTATTGATCTTTGCAAGGAATTTAAAGATGTTTTGCTTGGAAATACCAAGACCTGAAAGGATTTGATCCTAGTTTAGCCACGAGAATACAATCG